>CAJQZJ010000512.1:1070314-1093341 GCA_907164525.1 Lophiomys imhausi | reverse complement strand
TTAATCATCAGAGAAATGCAACTCAAGACAACTCTGAGATTCCATCTCACACCTGTCAGAAATGCTAGGATCAAAAACTCAAATCACAGCACATGGTGGCAAGGGTGTGGAGAAAGGGGTACCCTACTCCATTGCTGGTGGGAGTGCAGGCTTGTGTAACCACTATGGAGGTCAGTCTGGCGATATCATAGAAACGTTGGAATAGCTCTGCCTCAGGACCCAGCCATACCACTTCTGGGTA
Organism: Lophiomys imhausi; assembly: GCA_907164525.1. Taxonomy (NCBI): domain Eukaryota; kingdom Metazoa; phylum Chordata; class Mammalia; order Rodentia; family Muridae; genus Lophiomys; species Lophiomys imhausi. The sequence goes on along the minus strand of CAJQZJ010000512.1, from coordinate 1,093,100 downwards.
TACACCCAAATGCCTCTTCACGGAATCATATGGAAGTTTCCTCATCTATGTTTATAGCAGCTTATTTGTAATAGCTAGAAACTGGAAACAACCCATTCCCTCAACCGAAGAATGGGATAAAAAACTGTGGTACATCTACACAATGGAATATTATTCAGCTATCAGAAACAATGAAATTATGCAATTTGCAGCCAAATGGATGGAACTAGAAAAGCTCATACTGAGTGAACTAACCCAGGCTCAGAAGGACGCATATGGCATCTATTCACTTATAGTAGGATTTTAGCTATATAGTAGAAGGTATCAATACTACAGCTATCACACCAAAGGGAATTTGGACATAGACTTCTTATTTTTAATTTTTATTTTTTATTTATTTTTTATATATTAGTTGTATTTTTTCTATTTTTTAGTCTTTTTTATCTATTGTATGCTTATTGATTGTTTGTTTAGCAGTTCTCTCTCCCAGGCAACGAGACACTTTTCACTGATGGTACTGCTTCATAGATCCCCAATGAATGAAGAGGCTCTGGCCCTCATACGACCTCTCAACTGAGATGAGGGACTGTTATATAAAGACACCCCCCCAGAGAAATGGGATGGAAGGTATAGGAGGTAAAGAAAAAAAATGAAATGTGATCTTTCAGCCTTTTACTACTAACTGTCATGAACTGTTTAGGATAATTAAGAAATGCAAACTAATGGTTATGCAAGCCAGTCATTCTGTTAGGTACTATGACAGCTTATTATAGTTACTTGCTAAGCTAATCAGAAATAAACCTGCTAAGAATCAAGCAACATCTGCTTACCCTAATATAAGAGATAGATAGGGTCTCTTCAAAATCAGGAGATCTGCAGAATATGGCATTCAAAGATATTTTCATAACTTTAGATTTTTTTCTATCAAGACATATCAACTCCTGACAGCACCCCCTATTCTCCTCCAAGTAGAAGAAGAGCATCGAAGAATCTCCAGTGGGAGATGATTGAATTAGTCTCAAGCCTATCTCTTGGTAGGAAAAGCCCCTTGCTCCAACTGTAGACAGAATGATGTGCAAAAAGGACAAAACCTGGAAGCAGGTAAGTCGATAGCCTAGCTCTGCCAAGACAGGGTAGGTAAGTCCTTCATAACCCCTGCTCTACAATCAATGTCTGTCAGAGAAACAGGGCCAAGGGGCTGAAGAGCGATGCTGTAATGTATGGAGAGAAAATGGGAACTGTTCAGGCAGCCACTGGTATGTCATTTCTTAGTTTGGGAAGCTGCAGACCCTGTACTTCCTATAAAATCAGATATATTTATCCCTCTCAGGTCTCTGAGGTGATTGAAGAACAGATAGATAGTCTCAAAATGAAATTTTGAGTTGTTTAGGAGTCAAGAGAGTGTTATTGATCTAAGAAGATACTTTTAAAGTTGTGTTGCAATTAGTATGAATGTTGAGTCAGATATAGAACTTTAAACTCATGGAGATGTTTAAGTAGTAGAATGTTAAAGTCAGGTACCAAATACATATGGACTGGTCATTGGGAATGTACGTTAAGCCATATAACCCTCATAACTGTGGCCTAATTACCTCTGTTTTACTGTATTGTATTTATTATTATAGGAGAAAGAGCCATTTTTTGGACTGAAAGGAGAAACTGTATGGGGAAATAAGATATACCTACCTTAAACTTAAAAGAAAAAAAAAGGGAAGAGGATGGGGTGTTGAGGGTGGGAGGGTGGGACTGGAGGGGGAATAGAGAGGGGACTGCGATTGAGATATAACTTGAAGAAATAAAAAATAAAGGAAAAAAAAGATGTACTTGTTGAAAAGTGTACCTACTAAGAATGAGATCAGGTTCATCGAGATGTGTAGGGCCATTATGCCTGTGCTCATGTGTAAAGGTGAGAAAAACCAATTCTGGGCATAGTGGTACATGCCACCACTTGAGAGGCAAAGGCAGTCACATTTCTGTAACTTTGAGGCTATGATCAACACAGCAAGTTCCAAGCCAGTCAGGGATATACAGCTTGTCTTGAAAAGAAAAGAAAAAAAAAATCATGTGAAAGATGATCCTTTGCTTGATAATTGTGTGACAAGCATTTATTTCGCCACTGACTTCTCTCTCCAACCCATCCGGTAGTGTCTGTTCATGGGCTTTGCTACTCATTTCATCCAGCCATAGATTTTTTTTAACTGCTTTTCCTGGTGTCTTTATTTAATACTTATGAGAATACCCCCAGTAACCTTATTTTTTTCTTTTTAGTTATTCCGATTTTGTATTTGAAATTTCTTCTCTGGGCCTGAGGTATATTAAATATTCTTTCAGAGTATTACTTTATCTTCATATGATATCATTTTTCTAGTAACCCTGTGAACAAGTTAATATTTATTTTAATATGAAGAAAAAATCATTCTACTGTACTTAACCATTGTTTTCAAATTTACCAAATTTCATTTGTACATTATGTCTTATTTTCTCTGTGATTTGGGATATGATTTACTTTTATACTGAGAAATATTTAAAGATACAACATTATTTTTCTAAGCTGTTAACTGCATCTAATTGATTTTTCTTTCTAGTTTGGGCAGAATAGTCTTTTAAATTTTATTTTCTTTTTTGGTACTATATTACAGTTTAGTGGCGCAGGAGGTGTGCATATGCTACAATGCTAATGTATAGTCGGTTGTCTCCTTCTACAGTATGAGTTCTAGTTAGAAACAACCCTCCAGAATTTACTATAAGGCAACACACAACATTGGTAAAGTGCTCAGCTTGGAACAAACTGTTCAGGTTCAAATTCTTGCTTTACATAAGCATGGTGTCAAACATCTGTAATCCCAGTTCTCAGAAGGCAAAGACAGGAGGATCAGGAATTCAGGACCGCTTTTGGTTGCATAGTATAGTTTTGTCTCAAAAAAAAAAAAAATCTTGTTTCATCATTTCCTGACTGTGCAACCTTTGGAAAGTTACTTAATCTTTCTGTGACTCAGTTCCTCCATCTTCTTTTTTTCTTAAAACAATTTTATTATGCAGATTTCACATCATGCACCCTGTTCTCTCCCATTTCCCACCTCCCCTAGACCCACCCTCTACCCTTGCAGTCTGTCTCAGCATAAAAAAATAACAGCTCATTGTGGAATCCACAGTGTATCTCAGTATGTCCCACAATATTTCCCTTTGTCCACATATTCTGCTTGCAAATGTTCATTTAAATAACTCCTTGGTCTGGCATGAGGACCCTGGTTTCCGCTACTCCATCAGTACTGGAACCTCATTGGAACTTCTCTCAGATATGCAGTAACTGTACTGTGCCATGGAGATCCTGCAGTCCTGGGTTGAGGAATGACCTCTTCTTGCCCTCCAGCAGTTCATCCATGGGGTAGATGTCGCTGTGGACCAACTCAAAGCCCTGGTTCTGGACCTGAAACCCCCACTTGCATGTCTAGTTCTACTATGGAAAGGTACTGGGCCTGGTGCCCCAATTGCTTCAGCATGTAAGGGGCAGGGACATCTCTCCTGCTCTTGTGACCTCATCTGGACCAGATCTCCTATTGGCCAATGGTGGTGATGGCAAAAGGGAGGGGAGGACATCTCTACCTAGCCAACACATCCACATAGCAGACCAAAGGCAGGGCTGGCTCTTCCAGAGTGATTCCCTTGGGGCTGGCTCACCCACAACCCCCATATCCAGGACCAGCTGTAGTGTGCTATTCAGGCAAGGTGCAGGGCCTACTCTCCTGTGTGCTACAACATGTGAGGGGCAGAGACAGCTCTCCTGCTCTTGTGACCCCATCTGGGCCAGATCTCCTATAGGCCAATGGTGGTGAGGGCAAAAGGGAGGGAAAGGCATCTCTCCCTAGCCAACACCTCCACATAGCAGACAGAAAGCAGGACTGGCTCTCACACAGTGATTTCATCAGGGCTGGCTCATCCACAACCCCCACATCCAGGGCCAGGCAGAGTTCTTCTAGTTTCCGGTTTGTTTCCTTTCCTGGGAGCCCATCTGGTGCTTGCCTGGTACTGGTCTGGTAGTCATCACAGGCTACTCCATGGCGCCAAAGTGGTGTTGGTATCCAGCTTGCTTTTTTTCCAGGAATGTTAGGCTAATATTCATTCAGATATTCATATGTTAGAACACTGAATGTAGATATAGCCTCTCTCCTCTCTTCCACCTACTGATGCACATGTAACATAGCAGTCACATCTGCAATGCCTCTAGGAGCAGGAGTCTCTCCATCTTTAAAATGAGAATATTTGGGAGGAGCGAAGATGGCGGCGACCTACACTGACGCATTCTGAACGCGGGGAAAAAAGAGCCATAAAAAACACAGAGTTACTGGGCACTGTGCAAAAACCGGAGGGGCTAGACCCCCCCCCGGGAACGCTCACAGCTCCCAAGGGACTGTTAAAAGTCCCAGGGCAAGGCTCTCCCCATCTCTCACAGACACGGAGGCCACTAAACCGGGGATTCGGGAACTCCCATTTGGTTAGGCGCCTGGTAAGATCGATCCCAACTTACAGCAGGCAGAATCAGGGTCCATTTGGCCATAGATCGCTGTCCTATTGGGCTCCCCACACATCAGGTTGAACTTATACCCACTTAGAAAAGGTTGCGAGATAGTGGAAGCCTTAGCAAGGTAAAATGAGAATATTTATAGGAACTACTTCATAGAGTTTGATATAGATAAGTAAATGAACTCATATAAAAATGTACTTAGACCAGTCTGACACACATATGGGCACTCAGTATGGTATGTCTGTCTGTCTATGCTTGTTGAAGCCCTTAGGTTAAATACTGTCAATCTTTTCCTAGCATGGTTCACAATTTTCTTTTATTATGGTTTAATTACATAACACTACCTTCTCCACAATATGGCTTGAGTTTTAATGGTCATGGTCATAATTATATTAACTATTAATTGCATGAGTTACAAGCGTTGGCACTATCCAGTAAAAAAAAAAAGTAACTATGTAAATAACATAAATACATCATAGCCAGTGACTCATGGCATCAGTGAGTCACTGGTTTTACCTCAGGTATTATTTCAGAATGATCCAGATCAGTCTACGCACAAAGCTGTTACGCAGTCATAACCCCCCTCAACATTTTATGAAAATGAATATTTGAAAGTGTGACTTCAGTCAGGATCCTATAAGCAATGAAGATGAAACTAAGATAGATGAGAGCATGTCTAAAAACCACAGGGATACTGCTAGAAATGAGATTAGAAGTGAACAGAAATGATAGAACAGGAGAAATAGGCAACTATGGAAAAGGTGGTGGGCAGCTATTTGAGAAACTCTAGAAATAGAGAATGAGGAACTTCAGTGGGTATATGTATATAAAATTATTGATCTAAGTATGAGAATCTATTATGTCAAATCATAGTAAAAAAAAAAAAAAGCTACATTCCAAAAGACCTCTTAAGGATGTTTCTTGTTACTGAAAACATAAAAGCTAAAATTTGAAAGTAGATTCATAACTTGAGAATCTTTACAAAGGAATGAAACATTTTAATTTTCAAATTATAGTGTGCAAAAAACTTAAGTCCAAGTGGATCAAAGACCTTAACATACAGCCGGACACACTAAATCTAATAGAAGAGAAAGTGGGGAAAATCCTTGAACTCATTGGCACAGGTGACAACTTCCTGAACAGAACACCAATAGCTCAGAACCTAAGACCAACAATCAATAAATGGGACCTCATGAAACTGAGAACCTTCTATAAGGCAAAGGACACTGTCATTCAAACAAAACAGCAACCTACAGATTGGGAAATGATCTTTACCAATCCCACATCAGACAGAGGGCTAATATTCATAATTTACCAAGAACTCAAGAAATTAAATGCCAAGAAACCAAATAATCCAACCAAAAATGGGAAACAGAGATAAACTGAGAATTTGCAAAGAAGGAATCTCTAATGGCCGAGAGACACTTGAAGAAATGCTCAACATCCTTAATCATGAGAGAAATGCAACTCAAGATGACTCTGAGATTCCATCTCACACCTGTCAGAATGGCTAAGATCAAAAACTCAAATGACAGCACATGCTGGCGAGGGTGTGGAGAAAGGGGAACACTCCTCCATTGCTGGTGGGAGTGCAAACTTGTACAACCACTATGGAGGTCAGTCTGGTGATATCTTAGAAAACTTGGAATAGCTCTGCCTCAAGACCCAGCTATACCACTTCTGGGTATACATCCAAATGATTCCTCACCAAACCACAAGGACATCTCCTCATCTATGTTCATAGAAGCCTTATTAGTAATAGCTAGAAACTGGAAATAACCCAGATGTCCCCTAACCAAAGAATGGATTAAAAAATAAAATAAAATAAAAACAATGTACTACTCAGCTATCAGAAACAAGGAAATCATGCAAATTCCACCAAATGGATGGAACAAGAAAAGTTCATCCTGAATGAGCTAACCCAGACTCAGAAAAATGCACATGGCGTGTATTCATTTATAATTAGATTTTAGACATATACTACAGGATAACTATCCTATAACCAACAGACTGAAAGGAACAGGAGCATAGACTTTGATACCTGCTAGTAAGATACTTTGCCCTAGTGGTGCTGCCATGTAGGCCCCCAGTACATGAGGAAGCTCTTGGCTGCTGAACTGAACTGGGGGCTGATATGTAGGGATATCCCACTCTGGAGGAGTAGGATAGGAGAGAGAAGGAGGTAGAGGGTGGGAGGGTGAGACTGGGAGGGATGGAAAGAGGGCACTGTGATGGAGATGTAACTTATAACTCATAATCGTGGCCTATTTATTTCTGTTGTTTTGTATTGTATTTATAGTTATAAGAAAAAGAACCATTATTTGGACTGAAAGGGAGAGCTGTTGGGGGGAAAATAAATACCTTAAACTAAAAAAAAAAAAAAAAAAAAAAAGAAGGGAAGAGGATGGTGGGGCTGAGGGGGAGGAGGGTGGAAGGGTGGGACTGGAGGGGGGAGTAGGGAGGGGATTGTGATTGAGATGTAACTTGAAGAAATAAAAAATAAATTAAAAAAAAATAATTAAAAAAAAGAAAGTGTGAAAAATAAGTAATGATTTTACTACTTTTTAAATATTTTGTTAAATATAATATTTAAATAAATATTAAATAATAATAAATATTAATATTATTATTTACAGTGGAATGAGCACTAAGAGATGAGTGTTTTACAACAGTTTCTAAAAGGCACTAAAAGACTGAAAATCTCCCCCATTTGTTTTTCAGATGCCTATGCATGGTTTCATATGGCATTGTCTTCTTACTGTTTCTGTAATATTTTGCTTCTATTGATTTCCTCATTTAGGCTGTCTCATAACTGCTCTCTTCTGCCCTCCTTTTCTTCCTATGTCCTGTTCCTCTGTCTTGTCTTCTTTTTGTGGTGGGGTATCTGAAACTGCAACCTTGTTAACAAAGGTAAGTATTAATAACTATAAACGGTTATATTAGGTCAGTGGAACAGCGGACAGCAGCAGCCTGGTAAGGCCACTGCTGGGTCTTGGCAAGAGACCTGCGGCTGGCCTGGCTTGCCTTAGCTGGTGGCCTGAAACCTGCATTTGCCTTTTCCCAATAATTAAATGCACCAAGACCTCTTAATGTTGAAACGCTTTGTCCTTAGCTGGGTAGACTCTCAACTAGCTCACCTAAATTAATCCAGACCACCTAATCCCCACCAGCCTTGTGGCTTGCTGTACCTTCCAGAGTTCTCAGACACATCTGTTTGCTTCCGTGTCTCCTGTCAGAAAGAGAACTTCTTCAATGTAAAACCCAGGGTTCCTTTCTTCATCCTAGGAAGTCCCACCTTCCTATACTTTTTCTGCCCAGCTAATTGACCATCAGATGCTTTTGTTAACCAATCAGAGAGTATCTCAGACAAGGCAGTAACCAAATGTCTGAGCACTGAAATCAGCCTCTGAGAACTAATGTATAAGACCTTTTTCCAACAGGTATCTTTATGTTACTAAGGATGGCCTTGAATAGGATGGCCCTGAATCAACCTCTAAGGGCTGAGATTACAGTGTATGCCACTACTCCAAGCTCCATTGCACATCTTTTCTTTCTTTTCTTCTTTGCTTCTCCCTTGCCTTCCTTCTCTTTTTCCCTCTCGTTTTTGTTTCCTTTCTTCTTTTCTTTTCTGTGCTGAGAATTGCACCTAGACCCTTGCATAAAAGCTCTACCACTGAGCTGTAGCTTAGATATTTTCACTTAAAATTTTATTATTTGAGAATTACATATATTAATATGATGTATTTTGATAATATCTATCCTCTGTCACCTCCCACTCAACTCTTTTCATATCCCTACAACACATTTTCTCCAAACTTCATGTATTCTTTATTAAACCCACAGAGTTTATTTAGTGCTACCAGTATACACAAGTGTAGGACGATCCACTGGAACACAAGTAGTACGGGGTGCTGCATACAAAGAAAACTCACTCTCCTGTCTCCAAGCAGCCATCATTACCAATAGTGCCTCCATAAACAGTGGGACTTGATAAACCCCTCTGATATCCATGGTGAGATTTTATCTGACTTAAACTTGTCCATGTCTTGAACATACAGTCAAACCCTTTGCGAGTTCATGTGTCCAGCAAATACAGGTTTTTTTTTTGTTTTTGCTTTATGTTTTATTTAAAAACATTTAATTTTGAGTCTCTTATGTTTCCAATGATTTTTTTCCTTCTTGGTCAAGCAAGCTGTGCACATGTATAAAGTACCCTCAATTTATACAAAGTGATCATTTCATTAACAATTAGTTTTTTTTTATTTTTTACTTTATTCTGGACATTATTTGATATGTTAAAGTGATCAGTTATTATTATAATAATTTTATTGAGAGATGATAGCCACTATACAAGAAATACTATATATTAGTTTATCATTTTGTGACAGGCTTTTGTTACATGATATATATATATATATTATCACTGGCTTTACTAATTTTTATGAAGCAGACAGGGAACCTATCTCTTTTTTTTTTAAATACTTTATTTTTTTTCTTCAAGTTACATCTCAGTAACAAACCCCTCCCTATTCCCCCTTCCTATCCCACCCTTCCACCCTCTTCCCCCCAGAAGTTTCCCCTTTCAGTCCAACAGCTGGTTCCTTCTCTTATAACAGTAAGTATTATACAAAACAATAGATATAAATATGCCACATTTATGAGAGTAAATTGGCCCAGTATACCTTCCCAATGTCCAGTTTATACATATTTGGCCCCTGACTTTAACATTCTACTATCTAACCAACTCCATGAGTTTAAAGGTCTATATGTGACTCAACATTCATACTATCTTGCAACACACTTTTAAGAGTATCTTCTTAGATCTATAACACCCTCTTGATTCCTAAACAGTTCAAAATTTAACTATGAGACTCTAGCTGTCTATTCTTCAACCACCTCAGAGACCTGAGAGGGATAAATATATTTGCTTATATAGGAAGTGCAGAGCCTGCAGCTTCCAAAACTAAGAAAGAACATACCAATGACTGCCTGGACAGTTCCCATTTTCTCTCCATACATTCCAGCAAATACAGTTTTTATACAAATGTTCACTACTTCTGGCTCTTACAGTCTTTCAGCTCCACCAGGATGATCCCTAAGCCTTGTTTGGGAAGAGGGTGGTGTGTGATATAGATGTCCCATTTAAAGCTGCACATTCTTCAGACTGCTTTTTTTTTTTCAGTTTTATTTTAAAACAAAGTCTCACTAAGTTACCTAGAATGGCCTTGGACTTGCTGCATAGCTAGGATTAACAGACCTGTGTTACCAGGTCAAGCTTCCATGACATTTCTTAAGTTACTTCACTCTTAGTGGTTTCACATTTACTGATGTTAAGAATGATATTTCTAATAGGATACCATTATACATATGAGACTTTTTGCTTTTTGTGCATTTACTTAGTTTCTGAATATTTTGTTAAGTGTTATTTCTAATAGGCCCTTTGTCCTTTCTAATTTGGCCTCTGTCCTCTGGGAATCAGCTTTAGACTTTACATAGAAGTTGGGTGTGGTGACATGGGCCTTTAATCCCAGCTCTTGGGAGACAGAGGCAGGTGAATCTCTGGGTCAAGCCAGCCTGGTCTATAGACCCAGTTCCAGGACTTCCAGGACTACACAGGGAAAAAATGTATTTAAAAAAGAAAAATAAATAAATTTTATAAAGAATAATTGTGTGGAGAAGTACAAGTGCATCAAAGTGAGGCTTCCTTGCTTACTTCTTTCTTATTTCTGACAAGTGAACTTGTTTTAAAAATAAGTCTTGATGACATTGTCCTCAATTGAAATCTCCAATTACTCATGTGTTAGCTGTGTGATAAAATCTTTTGTGAACTTAACTACCTAAGCCTGCTTTCTCTTTGGGAAATAGAAATAACAGCACCTACTACATGGGGCTATTAGAAGATTAAATGAGATGCACAACACCTCCCTTAGAGTACAAAGAAGAAGCAAAGAAAAATGAACAGGGCTCATTAACTGAAACTTATAAGGGTCAGGAAGTAAACCAAGTCCCAAGATGCTTGCAAGATTCATAAGATCCTTACCAAGGTTATAGAGCAGCCACAACTACTAGGGAGAACTTTCATGGTTCTTTTTTTTTTTTCTGAGACACGGTTTTTCTGTGTATCCCTGGCTATCCTGGAACTCACTCTGTAGATCAGGCTGGCCTTAAACTCACAGAGATCTGCCTGCCTCTGCCTCCTGAGTGCTGGGATTAAAGGCACCACCATGTGCCACTGTGCCCAGCACTTTCATGTTTTTTTTTAACCCATACTGGAGTGGGCCTTTTTAGTAATGCAGCAGCCTTCAAGTCACCTATGCTCTTGTAAATAACTCCTCACCAATATTCTTTGTTTGTTTGTTTGTTTTGTTTTTTGAGACAGGATTTCTCTGTGTAGCTCTGGCTTTCCTGGACTCTCTTTGTAGACCAGGCTGGCCTTGAACTCACAGGGATCTGCATACCTCTGCCTCCCAAGTGCTGTGATTAAAGGTGTGCGCCATCACCACCCAGCTTCACCAATATTCTTGTAAGTAACCCCAATGCCTGACCCAGACTCACTAAGCTAGGTTTGAATATTTGAATGCAATAGAATAGTTAGTTAGTTAGTTTGTTTGTTTCCTTTTTCTTTCTTCCTCATTTATTTTTATTTTTTGATCTGTCACCGTTAACCCGTCAGGGGTGACTTTTTTTCTGTATCTCTCCCAAGAAAGCCACACAACACTTATGTAGTTGTTTATCTGAGGTTTCTTTCTTTTTTTGTTTGTTTTTTTTATAGATTTTTTTATAATAATTTATTTTTTATTTCTTCAAGTTACATCTCAATCACAATCCCCTCCCTACTCCCCCCTCCAGTCCCACCCTTCCACCCTCCTCCCCCTCAACCCCCTCATCCTCTTCCCTTCTTTTTTTTTTTTAGTTTAAGGTATTTCTTTTTCCCCCCAACAGCTCTCCCTTTCAGTTCAACAAATGGTTCTTTTTCTTATAACTATAAATACAATACAAAACAACAGAAATAAATAGGCCACAATTATAAGAGTTATATGGCTTAGCATACATTCCCAATGTCCAGTCCATATGTATTTGGCACCTGACTTTAACATTCTACTATCTAACCATCTCCATGAGTTTAAAGTTATATATATATAACTCAGCTTTCATACTAACTTGCCTCACAATTTTAAAAATATCTTCTTAGATCCAGAACACCCTCTTGATTCCTAAACAACTCAAAATTTAACTATGAGACTCTAGCTATCTATTCTTCAACCACCTCAGAGACCTGAGTGCCTTCAAAAAGAAACTGGAGAATTCCTATCTGAGGTTTCTTACACTGAGTTGTCTAGTACACTAAATCTGTTTCCTGTTTTTCAAGAACAAGAACTATGTCTTAAGCGTGTTCATGTCATCTTGTGTAAAATATTTTCCTGCCTTTCTGTCTCCTAACTGCCCTGCTAGCATTTATATAAGGGTAGGACCTCTTTTGTTATTACTCTATCCCAAGCACCTGTCAGAGAGCCTGGCACACATAGTTGACCGAATAAAATCTGTGGATTCAATAATAGACCTAATTCCTTGGTCCCTTTGAGCCCTTGGTTTGGAACTCCTGATTGCTGTAGTGACCACTGCCGTCACTTTGAAATTGCTGACTTCAAATCCTGATTTTGAACTCTGAAATGCCCCAGTTAGCAAAACTTAACATTTTGGTGACTTGTTCAACTCCATTGCTATGACTGATGGTCTCCTGACATCTCCCCATTCTTCAGTCAATGCCCCTCTGACTTCTCCCATCTCCCTTCCCAGCCTAATGCCCTGCTCTGTTCTTTTCAGAGCATTGGCTAGGCTGGGGTCACTGGGGCACAGAAATTTAGAGGGTACCTCATCTTTCTCCCACCACTTCTTTGGGCTCACAAGCCTCACTCTGGCCCCAGGCCAGCCTCTTTGGCAGACACAGAGATGGATGAAGCTAGAGCCCTGAGGTCAAGGGCTAGGAGTACACCAGCCAGGGGACCTTTTATACATAGGGCCACCCCTCCTCTCACCAAAAGCAGCTTCCATTTAGGAGAAGGGAAATTTCAAGCTGCTAACACTGGTGCCAAAAATTTAGGCTAATGCAGTAGAATTGTGGACCCAGAAATTAAGCACACAGCCATAGACACGTCATTTTTGACAAATGTATCAAAAGCATACATTGGAAAAAAAGCTACCTCTTCAATAAATGGTGCTTGGAAAACTGGATTTTAGCATGTTTGTCTCTCATACTGTACAAAAAGCAACTCAAAATGGATCAAAGACCTGAATGTAAGACTTAAAATTTTGAAACCTCTAAAGTAAAATTCTTCAAGATATAGATGAAGGCAAAGAATTTCTGAACAGGAATTCAATAACAAAGAATTGAGAAATGGTGCTATGTACAATTAAAGAAAGAATCCCCAAAGTGAAACAACGATCTACAGAACAGGAAAAGTCATTGCCAACTGCACATTAGAATATTTGAAAGACAAATATAACTTAAAAAAGTAACCACCCAAAAGCCCAAATCATATGCCCAACAAATAAGGTAATTAATTGAATAGACAGTTCTGAAAAAAGGAAATGCAAATGACCAATAAACATATTATTAAAATATTCGATAGCCTTGACCATAAGTGAAATACAAATTAAAACTGCTTTCAATTCTATTTCATCCCAGTCAGAATGGCAAACATCAAGAAAATAAATCACAACAATGTAGAAAATGGCTAATTTTATTAATCAGTATTTATATTATCATTAATTGGTGGGTGGTGTTAATCCTTAACCCACCATTATAAATAAGCACACAGACACCTGATGGATTTTAACAAGCCTTAGCCTAATTGAGCAATCTTTGACCCATCTAAGCTTGTAATTCTATCCCTGAATAAAACACCATATATCCCATATATATATATATATATATATATATATATATATCCCCTTGGACTGCTCTTCTCCACACTATGCTGATCTTCCAGGCCACATGGTGTGATCTTCTTTTATCTACCCTTTCGTGTGTCTTCCTTCCTGCTCCTCTGGCTTCTTCTTCACTTCGTCTGGAGGCTTCTTCTTCCCATGAAACTCTCTGCTTCAGAAGCCGTGCAACCTTAGCACCACCTATCTCTGTTTTTGCCCAATCTCAGGCCTCAGCATTTTTTTAACCAATCGGAGACAAGCAAGGTAACAGCATTATTTGATGTACAGCAAGCAAGCTTTTTACAAGGTTGGTTTAGAATGCATAATATCACCCTATAACAATGCTGAAGAGAATGTAAGAAAAAGAGAACCCTACTCATTACTGCTGGGAATGTAAACTTGTGAGGCCACTATGGAAATCAATACAGAGGTCCCTCAGAACATTAAAATTAGAACTACCATGTGATACAAATATATGGGTGTATGCCCAAAGGTAACTAAGTCAGTGACACAGAGATATACATCTATGTTAATTACTACACTATTTATACTTCCTAGGAAATGAAACAACCTCAATATCTATCAACAGATGACTGGTTAAAGAAAGTGAGTATGGGCCAGTGACTTGGCTCAACAGGTCTAAAGGTGCTTGCGACATAATCCTGATCACATGAGTTCTATCCCTGGAACCCACACTAGAAGAAGAGAACCAACTCTTGTTTGTTTGTTTGCTTGCTTGCTTGTTTGAAACAGGGTCTCATTATGTATCTCTGGCTTTCCTGGAAGTCACTATGTAGACCAGGCTGGACTTGATTGAACTCAAAGATATCTGCCTGCCTCTGTCTCTGCCTCTGCTTCCCCAGTGCTGGGATTAAAGGTGTACACAACCACACCCATTTTGAGAGCAAACTCTTGAACGTTGTCAATTCATTTGCACACATGTACCATGGAACAAACACACTGCACTGTAATACACATATAACACATATGTAATATTAATATTAATACTAATGATATAATGACAATTTTTCTTTTAATGAAATAGATTTTTAATATAATATATTCTGATTACATTCCCCCCCTACTTCTGCTAGTCCCTCCCCACCTCCCCTGTCATTTGGATCCACCCCCTTTTAGTCTTGAGAAAAGCAAACAGGCCTCTAAAGGACAATAATAAAATATAATAAGATAAAACAAAAACAAGTCAGAAAAGGAAAAAACAAGCAGAAAGAAAAGAATCTAAGAAAAGGCACAAGAAACGGATGCGGACACAGAGACATACTCAGAAATAAAAACACAAAACCAAAAATCATAATATATACATAAAACCTATGGGATAAAAATAATGAATAAACAAATAAACAGATAAATAAGTAAATGAATAAATGAAAGAAAGAACTAATGAATGAATGTTGAAAAATAAAAAGCCCTGACACAATAGTATGAGACAAGGAACCTCCAAAGATGCCTTTTGAGTTTGTTTTCTGTTCATCTACTGCTGGACATATCCTTAAGAGTAGTTTGTTTCCCCACTGAGACTCTCTTGGAGAATACTAAACTTTCTTTGGAAGTAATTATCAATTGGAGATAGCTTCTGGGTTAGGGATGGGGCAGGTGACCAATTCTTTTTTCACTGCTAGGACCCCATCTGGTGCAGACCTATGTAGACTTTGTGAATGCTGCCTCAGTGTCCATATGTTCATGTGTATGGTGACCCTGCTCTGTTTAGAATGACTTGTTTCCTTGGTGTCCTCCATCTCCTCTGCCTTTTACATTCTTTCTGTCTCCTCTTCTGCATCATTTCCTGAGCCCTGAGGTGAGGGAGTTGCTGTTTACATCCTGTCTAGAGCATGAGTCTCTCATGCTGTGCATGCTCTCTGGCTGTGGGTCTTGGTATTTGGGTTTCATCTGCTCCAGGAGAAAGCGTCTCTGGTGATGATGGCTGGGCAAGGCTCTGATCTACGAATATAGGAGAATGGCATTAGGAGTCATTTTTTGCTACACTTTTTAGAATAGTAATGTCTTATAGTAGGTCCCTGTGCTACCTAGTCTCAGGTTCTTGGCCACCCAAGCGGTGTCGCTATGGATTCCGTTTTGTGGAGTGGGCCTTAAATCAAATCAGATATTGGTTGGTTACTCCCACAAGCTTTCTGCACCATTGCACTAGCATATCTTGCAGGCAGGAAACCATTGTAGATAAAAGAGTTTGTGGCTGGGTTGGTGTTTATGTTTCTTCTTTGGTAGCCTGCAGAGAACTTTCCTGTACCAAAGGCACTAGCACTTAGGGATAAAGATTCTAGTTAGGCAACAGTTCAAGTCTTCAACAATGGAGCTAAACTGTCAGTTTGTGGAGAGTAACCTATAGTGTTGACAATAGCTTGAATTTTTCAGGGATTCCTATGGTATCCCTTAGGCTGATGACTCAATTAGATGCCATTTCTAGTACTGAAACTTACTTGGTGATGATAGATGTCCAGTTGGGGCTCTTTTTCCCCCATTACTTGCTGATTCCATTTAGATCACCTTCATATATGTATTTATTATGGGAAATCTCTACTGCAATAGGTTTCCAAGGGCCCCTCAAGTGGCTGTTAATTTTAGCTGTCCCTTGCTATATTTATTCTATCATTCCCCTCTTTCCTATTCATCCCCATTTGATCCTCCTCTTCTGGTCTCTCCCCACCCCCATCAATCCATAACTATCTATTCTATTTCACCTTCCTAGGGAGATCTGTCCTTCCCCACTCGTCCCTTACTGTATACCTAACTTCTGTGGTTCTATAGATTGAAGCTCACTTATAGTTAATATCCACATATAAGCAAATACTTACCATATTTGCCTTTCTGGGTTTAGGTTACAACACTCAGGATGATTTTTTTTAAGTTTTATCCATTTACCTGTGTGTTTCATAATTTCATTTTTTAAAAGCTGAGTGATACTCCATTGTGTAAATGTACCACATTTTCTTTATCCATTTATCTGTTGAAGGATATTTATGTTGTTTCCAATTTCTGACTATTATGAATAGAGCAGTAATAAACATGGTTGAGCAAGTATCCCTGTAGTGAGGTGCACCATCCTTTGAGTATATGTATACAATGAAATTTTATTAATTTCATTTGAAATCATAACTTTTCAAGAAAAAGGATACAAGAGATTATTACAATGAAGTAAGTCAGACTCAAACAGGCAAATGCCACATGTTCTCTAGTATGTGGAAGCAAGATTAAAAAGTGTGTGTGTGTGTGTGTGTGTGTGTGTGTGTGTGTGTGTGTGTGTGTAGTTCACAAAACTAGAAAGGAGAGGAAGAGTTCTTAATGCAAGACAGAAAGAGAGGGCATTGGGATACCTACAATAGGAAGACAGAATGAAGGACTAACTAGAGGAAGAGAAGAAAACAGCTAGACTGTAGAACAGGGCATGGGGAAGGGCAGTGGGGAAGAGAAGCAAATAAAAACAATGTATATATTTTAAAATGCCATAATGAGTCTGGGGACATAGTTCAGTTGCTGCAGTGCTTGCTTGATATGCACAAAGCCCTGGATTAGTGCCACATAAACTGAGCATGGTGACACATGCCTGCAATCCCAGCAATGATGAAATAGTGGCAGGGGAATCAGAAGTTCATGAGCCTCTTCAGCTACATAGTGAGTCTGAGGCCAGCCTGGGCCACCTGTCAAAAAGTTTTGAGAAAGTGCTATAATGAAATCCACTACTTTGTATGCTAACTTACAGGATGGAAATAAATGATGGAAAAAATAGTAGGGCTTCAGTCAGTCTTTACTTACTTTAGCTTACACATATCATGCCTGCTTCAGAGCTTCAGCTGGTTCTGCAGCTGGGTTTCTGGGACCACTACCAGTTTCTTTCCTTATGGACAAATATATCCCCCACCATTCTGCATTTGTTTTGTGGGATATTTGTGCTTTATGTCACAAGGATAAGCAGAATGAGGAAGAGTCCTGGGTTAAGCTGCATTGGGGTGACAGGAGGCAATGAGCCCTTTCATCTTCCTGAGCCTTGTTTACTCCACATGTAAAATGGGAATAATGATGGTGCCCACATTACAATATTGTTGTAGGAACCTAAGCCTGTGGTTGAGTCCTTAATACAGATAATATACATTCACTAGAAGGAATTTCTGTGAGTTTGGAATTATTTCCTTAAGTTGACTTTTTCCAAGATGTAGAGAGTTAAGAAAACTGGTCAAGAGTACCATTTACCAAACCTACTCTAGCAAGTATAACCACCAGTTTTCTTCAGCTCTCCACACACAGGTTTTCTTCCCCACATTCCTGTACCTCAGTCACATCAGTGCGCTGAAAGGTACCATGAACTTTCCTTTCAACACCTAGAAACTCAAAACTTTTTGAGCAGGTACTAAGAAAGCTCATGGCAGTAAACTCAGGTCTGTCATAAAGAGGCCAGCCTTGAATTTCAGATTCTCTCACAGCAAGTTGGTACCCTCTTTCAGTGCAATGGGAGTTTAAGTTTAAATCAGTGCTAGTTCTTTCTTCCTATCAATGGAGAGAAAAGTCCAGAGGCATTCTTATTCATGATTTTGAAATTTCAAGCAATTCTAAAGTGAGAATTGCAAAAGTAATGCTCCTGTAAACTCCTTCCCTTGTTTGTGCCCAATGTATTGCTCTTTCCAAAGCCTGACATTCTGCATGCACATTCATTATATGTTGCTTCCAGCTGATTTCCCCTTTAGAAAGTTGTAGCCACAGGAAATGCATGCCCTGGAAGTGACTCAGGCTTTACAATAGCACATATACTGCATACATAGCCAGGCATCCAAGGAAAACTGACCAGTGGACTAACCATGCCATCTAAACTAAATCATACTATGAATTTTTCTACCCTCAGAAACATCTGATCTTGCTAACATTTTGTTAATCTTTTTTTTAAAAGAACAACATTCTAAGCTATTTCCTAGCATTTCCCAAGCAAAACTTTTGTGTTTGACAGGTTCTGATTTAATTATTTATTTTTTCTTTTATGGTTTCTGATTCCATTGTCAAGTATAAAATTCATTATATTCCTTAAGATTCTCTCATATGTTTGTCTAAAAGTCTTACATTTTATGTTTAAGTACATGATCCATTTTGAGTTTTTGTTAAAAATGTAAGACTTAAGTCAAAGTTCACTCACTGGCCAATGTCTGTTCAATTATTCAAGAATTGCTTCTTGAAAATCTATATTACCTCCATTGAATTACTTTTCCACTTTCATCAAATACCAGTTGAGCACAGTACCATAGATATGTTCCTGGGTGGCCTATGCTGTTATTGATCTCTTATTGATCTTCAAGTTTTTTTCTCCTGTAACTACCATACTATATTGATTAGATTATCTATATAGGCATTCTTTTTTTTTTTTAATTTAAGGTGTATCCCCCCCAACATCTTCCTTTTTTGGTCCAATGAAAGGCTATTTTTCTTATAACAGTAAATACAATACAAAACAATAAGAAAATAAGAGCAATTAGACAACAGTTATGAAAATTATACAGTATGGCATACATTCCCAATGTTAAATCCATATGTTTTTGGCAACTAATAATAATAATCTATTATCTATCCATCTAGATGAGTTTAAAGTTCTATACCTAACTCAGTTTCCATCCTAACTTACATTACCTTAATGACATCTTAGACATAGAACATCCTTTTAATTCCTAAACAACTTAAAATTTAACTGTGAGACTATATCTAGTCTTCAACCACATCAGAGACCTGATAAGGATAAATATATATAAATAAACACGAAGGGCAGAGCAAGCAGCTTCCAAAACTAAGAAATGACAGACAACTAACTGGCTGCCTCGACAGTCCCCAATTTCTCTCTATAACATTGGAGCATCTTCATCCTTTTGTCCCAGTATCTCTGACAGACATTACTTGTAAAGCAGGAATTATGAAGGATTTTCCCACCCTGTATTGGCAGAGCTAGACTGTCAGCTTAACTGCTTCAAAATTTTGTCCTTTTTGGACAACTTTCTGTCTACAGTTGAACCAAGGGCTTTTTTCCCCCCTGTGGCTAGCTTGCCACTAATGCAGCCATCTCTGGTGTTCTATATATAAAATAGAATGTTTCTTCAAGATTCTTTCTCTTCTTCATTTTTTTTAAAACATGAGGTCTGCATTACTGCATAGCCCTGGCTGGCATGAAACTCTCTATGTAAACATGTAAACATGTTGCCTTTAATTTATATAGATTTGCCTGCCTCTGCTCTACAAATGCTAGAACTAAAGTGCAAACCACTCATGTTTTTTTTTTTCAAGACAGGGTTTCTCTGCACAGACCTGGATGTCCTAGAACTCATTTTGTAGAGCAGGTTGGCATCGAATTTACAGAGATCTGAGTGCTGGGATTAAAGTTGTGCACCACCACACCCGGCTTAAATTATTTCTTAATATTTTTTTCAAGACATTTGCAGTACTCTAAAGCTTTTATACCTTTCCATATAAGTTTTAGAATAATCTCACTGATATATATGAAAATTCTAAATAGTATAAGATTAATCCCATATGTCAATTTGAGTAGAATTGATATATTTTCTCAATTGATGAAGACAGCATATGACTCCATTTATTTAGATATTCTTTTGTCAGCATTTTATACATCTTTTAAAAATATTTATTTTACTTATTTGTGTATGGACCTATGTGCCATGGTGCACACATGAAGGTCAAAGGATAACTTTTGGGAATTGGTTTTCTCTTTATACAATGTGAATCCCAAATAGTGAACTCAGTTTATCAAGCTTAGCAGCAAGCCCCATTTACCAGCTAAAACATCTTACTACCCCAGGATTTTATACCTGTAAGCATGTAAGTTCTGTTCATGTTTTATCTTTATTTCTACAGTTGTCCCTCTTTATCTGTGACTTCCACCCAGAACATTTAATTAACTGCACACTTAAAAACACCTATTTTTTTTAATCTAAGCTGAGTATGGTGCCATACCCCTGTAATCTTTGCTGTGGTAATTTACACAATGGAATACCACTCAGCTATCAGAAATTCAGATGTGGAGAAAGAACAATCAGGAGTTCAAAACAAGTATCAGGTACATAGTAAGTTCTGTCTCAAATAACCAAACAACAGCAAAATTTGCATCTGTATACAGAGCAGAATTCTTTTTTTCCAAACATTTATTTATTTATTCAAGGTTCATCTCAATCACTACCTCCTCCCTCCTCCCCTCCCAGTCCCACCCTCTCACCCTCGTCCCTCTCTCCCTCCTTTCCTTCTTCTTGGGTGAAGGGGGCCCACGCATATCAATCTCTCAGTTCATCAGTCACATGAGGACTTCCTCTTGCTCTGGGACCTGGCATGGCAGCAAGCTTCCTCTTGCATTGGAGCCTGACATGGCAGCCCAGCCTAGGGTAAGGTGTCCCACTAAGAGGCAACAGAGTCAATGACAGAGACCACTCCCCCCTCTACTTGCTAAGGAATCTATACGAAGACCAAGTTGTCTGTCATCTATATATGTATAAGGGGGGTCTAGATCTAGTCTAAGTATATTTTTTTGGTTAGTGTTTCAGTCTCTGTAAGCCTCTAGGGGCCTAGGTTGGTTGGTTTTATTGATCTTCATGTGTTGTTCTTGTCCCCTCTGTGTCTCTCTATGCCCCCTCCCTCTCTTTTACAGGACTCCCAGAGTGCCACCTAATGTTTGGCTGTGTGTTTCAGCATCTATTTTGATCCACACTTGGGTGGCATTTCTTGTAAGATAGTTATGCTAGGTTCCTATTCCTTTGGGTCTGTGAGTTGTAGGACAGTTATCCTGTTCTATATGACTAAAATCCTGTTATAAGAGAATACAAGCATAGTTCTCTCTCCCGGGCAACGAGACACTTTTCACTGATGGTACTGCTTCATAGATCCCCAATGAATGAAGAGGCTCTTGGACCTCATATGACCTCTCAACTGAGATGAGGGACTGTTATTTAAGGACACCTCACCCCAGAGAAATGGGATGGAAGGGTTAGGAGGTAAAGAAAAAAAATGAAATGTGATCTTTCGGCCTTTTACTACTAACTGTCATGAACTGTTTAGGATAATTAAGAAATGCAAACTAATGGTTATGCAAGCCAGTCATTCTGTTAGGTACTATGACAGCCTATTATAGTTACTTGCTAAGCTAATCAGAAATAAACCTGCTAAGAGACAAGCAACATCTGCTTACCTTAATATAAGAGATAGATAGGGCCTCTTCAAAAACCTCAAGAGATCTGCAGAATATGGCATTCAAAGATGTTTTCGTAACTTTAGATTTTTTTCTATCAAGACATATCAACTCCTGACAGCACCCCCTATTCTCCTCCAAGTAGGAGATGAGCATCGAAGAATCTCCAGTGGGGGACGATTGAATTAGTCGCAAGCCTATCTCTTGGTAAGAAAAGCCCCTTGCTCCAACTGTAGACAGAATGCTGTCCAAAAAGGACAAAACCTGGAAGCAGGTAAGTCGACAGCCTAGCTCTGCCAAGACAGGGTAGGTAAGTCCTTCATAAACCCTGCTCTACAATCAATGTCTGTCAGAGAAACGGGGCCAAACGACTGAAGATCGATGCTGTAATGTATGGAGAGAAAATGGGAACTGTCCAGGCCGCCACTGGTATGTCATTTCTTAGTTTGGGAAGCTGCAGGCCCTGTACTTCTGATAAAATCAGATATATTTATCCCTCTCAGGTCTCTGAGGTGGTTGAAGAACAGATAGCTAGAATCTCATAATTAAGTTTTGAGTTGTTTAGGAGTCAAGAGAGTGTTATAGCTCTAAGAAGATACTTTTAAAATTGTGTTGCAAGTTAGTATGAATGTTGAGTCAGATATAGAACTTTAAACTCATGGAGATGGTTAGATAGTAGAAGGTTATAGTCAGGTACCAAATACATATGGACTGGTCATTGGGAATGTACATTAAGCCATATAACCCTCATAACTGTGGCCTAATTACCTCTGTTGTACTGTATTGTATTTATTATTATAAGAGAAAGAGCCATTTGTTGGACTGAAAGGGGAAACTGTAGGGGGAAATAAGATATACCTTAAACTTAAAAGAAAAAAAAGGGAAGAAGATGGGGGGTTGAGGGTGGGAGGGTGGGACTGGAGGGGGAATAGGGAAGGGACTGCAATTGAGATGTAACTTGAAGAAATAAAAAATAAAGGAAAAAAAAAGAGAATACAGGCCATGTGTATCTTTCTGAGTATGGGTTAGCTCACTCAGGATGAGCTTTTCTAGTTCCATCCATTTGGTTGCAGATTCCATGATTTCCTTGTTTCTGATAGCTGAGTACTATTCCATTGTGTAAATGTACCACGTTTTTTTTTTTTTTTTTTTTTTTTTTTTTT
>CAJQZJ010000512.1:1005017-1025261 GCA_907164525.1 Lophiomys imhausi | reverse complement strand
TCTGGAGATCTTTCATTGCTTTATCCTTTTCCTGTTCAAGCTGGGTCACCTTGGCTTGGAGCTCTTTAATGATGTTATTCGTTGTTTTGACTTGTAGAATTGTGGCTTCTTTGAATTCCTTCATAGTTTTAAGTTCTTCTTGAAGGGACTTTATCACTTTCCATAATGTAGAATTGTCATCGTTTTCATGTGTTTCAGTTGTGGTGAGGTGGTTCGGGCTGGATGGAATAGCGTTGCTTTCTTTTGTTGGAGACATTTCGACATTTCGCTCTTTTTTTTTTTTTTGTCTCTGGTCTCTGGCCATGAAGGTTTTTTTTTTCTGTCTTCTGGACTTGGGTCCAAAGGGGGCACTGTGGTGTAGGAGTTGCCTTACTCCACCCCTATAAGGAGAGTCATTCAGTCCCGCCTCCCAGGTGGGGACCTAATTAATTCAAGTGGCGGAGCTATGCACAAGTAAGCTCTGATTCCCTGCCGGAAGGGCCCTTACTAGTACAAAAGTTCGATATAGGACAGTTTCAAACATCTCACAGTTTGCCGGGGGTTGGTTCCTGTAGGGGTAAATCTGCAGTTCAGCTCCAATAGCCTTGCAGCTCCTGTGGCTTGGAAACTGGCCTGTGATGTCACAGACTGGGATCTGAAGGCGCTTTGCAGTGGAGCTACTTCACTTCCAAGGGTCACAACCTTTCCCAGATCATTGGATCTTCTGTGTGAGACCTGAGAGTGCCCAGCAGGGTGGGGATTATCTCTGCATGGTTTCTGAGTCTGCTGGCTGGGTATTAGGTTTCTCCTTTTGGGGGGATGGGTTATCCCAATTCCCGGGTCCAGAGGCTTCCTAGCATGTCTGAGATTTGGAAGGGGCGTCCTGCCCAGGCATCTTCCGTGGTCCCTGTGTAGGTGGGTGAGATTTAGAAGGGGTCGTGCCCTTTGTACAGCATCCTGCAACACTTTCTGCCTTGTGACTGTTGACCCTGAAATCAAAATACATCCGTGCTGGCCGCTGTCATCTTGGATTCCCCCAACAAGTACATCTTTTAAGTGGAGTCTCTAGTCACATCATCATTTTTTATGAGTTAAATTTACATAATCTGGCTTTGAAATTTGTATCTCATGTGATTCTCTAAAAATCAGTCCTTCTGTTTAGTTTGAGATTCCCATCCTAGCCCTTAACATTTCTGTCCTTCTAGGCAGCATTACTAGGGTTTATCAAATCTTTTAGGGCTTTGCTGCCAGATACTGTTTCTTGTTATTTCTTGCTTTCCTCTCTCACCTCTCCAGCTAGCATTCTCCCTTTCTAGCTTGCCTTTCACCACTCATTTCTAAACAGAATATTTATGGTCACGTCCTTTCCTTTTTCCTCTCTCTCCTCTCCTAGTACTTCAGTTTGCTATTTTCACCTCTCACAGACCTTATTTTTCTCTTCTTAGTCCGAGGCTTTTACTTTCAAGTTTCTGTTCAATCTTTCAACTCTGATATCTGTCATGTATATGAAACTATTCCAGGGGACATTCTCTCTCCTCATCAAATCTTCTTTTTTTCCTAACAGGTCTATTTCTATAAATGGAACTACTTCAGTTCCCTTCAAAATACTTAACAAGATTTCAAAACATTGGAAAAGGGATCACCTGCGGAACTGAAAACTTAAAGGCCAGAGGCAAACAGAGATCAACTATAACAGCAATCTCACAATTCATGATATGAAACAAAGATGGATTTTAGCTCAATGTGTGCCATTAAGGAGCTTCCCATTTGGTTAGTAACCCTTGTTAACTAGGAATTAAGGTATGAGAAGCATGATGATCTACTGAGTTATAATCATTGTCATGGGCAAAACCATGGCTGTTATATTTTAATGAAAATTCTACTTTACAGCAAATGGATATTTTTCCCTAAGTAATATGAACTTGCCTTGAAAATATACTAGCAATTACAATCAACAGTCATCTATGTAACAATGGTTACCTCATTTGGCTAAACACATGCATACACATATACAAACAAACAAACAAACCAACAAACCAACCAATCAACCATCCAAAAAGAAAATCCATGAGTTACAAGAAAAAGTCCTACAGTTGTTTTTTAGTTGATTTCTGAAACAGGGTCTCATGTATTCCAGGTTGGTCTTGAAATATCCGTTGCTTTTATCCTAGTTTTTTTTTTTTATTAAATACTTTATTTTTTTTCTTCAAGTTACATCTCAGTCACAAACCCTTCCCAATTCCCCCTTCCTGTCCCACCATTCAACCCTCTTCCCCCCAACAGCTTCCCCTTTCAGTCCAACAAATGGTTCCTTCTCTAATAACAGTAAATACTATACAAAACAACAGAAAAAAATATGCCACATTTATGAGTGTTAAATGACCCAGTATACCTTCTCAATGTCCAGTTCATACATATTTGGCCCCTGACTTTAACATTCTACCATCTAACCATCTCCATGAGATTAAAGTTCTATAACTGACTTAGCTTTCATACTAACTTGCATCAATATTATAACCATCCTTTTAGATCTAGAACGCCCTCTTGATTCCTAAACAACTC
Source organism: Lophiomys imhausi (assembly GCA_907164525.1). NCBI lineage: Eukaryota > Metazoa > Chordata > Mammalia > Rodentia > Muridae > Lophiomys > Lophiomys imhausi. The sequence continues at coordinate 1,022,720 of CAJQZJ010000512.1, read as the reverse complement.
AAAATTTAACTATGAGACTCTAGCTGTCTATTCTTCAACCACCTCAGAGACCTGAGAGGGATAAATATATCTGATTATATAGGAAGTGCAGGGCCTGCAGCTTTCAATACTAAGACATGACAAAGCAGTGACTGCCTGGACAGTTCCCCTGTTCTCTCCACACATTCCAGCATCAGTCTTCAGCCTTTTGGTTCTATTTCTCTGACAGACATTGATTGAAGAGGAGGGATTATGAAGGACTTACCTAACCTGTCTTGGCAGAGCTAGGCTGTCGACTTCCCTGATACCAAGTTTTGTCCTTTTTGGACAGCAGTCTGTCTTCAGTTGAAGCAAGGAGTTTTTTCATGCCAAGAGATAGGCTTGCCACTAATTCAACCATCTCACACTGGAGATTCTTCAATGCTTTTCTTCTACTTGGAGTAGAATAGGGGGTGCTGTCAGTAGCTGATATGTCTCGATATCAAAAAAAAATCTTAGTTTAAGATAACATCTTTGAATGCCATATTCTGCCGATCTCTTGGGGTTTTTGAAGATGCCCTATCCGTCTCTTGTATTTAGATAAGCAAATGTTGCTTGTCTCTTAACAACTTGATTACTGAGTAGCTTAGAGAATATCTGTGAGAGATTGTCATAGTGGCTAAAAAAGTGACATGTTTGTATGACTAGGAGTTTGGTTTTATTAACTATCCTAAACAGTTTTAGATGGTTGGTATCAAGAGGCCAGAGCTTCACATTATATTTTTAAATATCTCTAGGTATGATACCATTAGGAAGTGTTACCTTTAATTTTGTATCAATATACAAAGATCTATTCAATTGTGGCTAAATATACTCTTAATTTTCTATCAATATACAAAGATCATCGCCTATGTAGCCCAATACAGTCTTAATATTACGTCCATATACAAGGGTCAATACCATTGTGGCCAATTATAATCTTAATTTTGTATCAATATACAAAGATCAATACCGATGTAGTCCAATACGATCTATTTTTGCACAATAAACAATGGTCAATACCACTTTAGCCAAATATACTACTAATTTTGTATCAATATACAAAGGTATAAGGGCATATTCAATAGTCTGTCCCTTTTTCTTGATCCTTCCTGTGCTATGTCTATGTCTCATTTTCCTCAAGTCCATACACTCCTACATAGGAGAGAAAGAAGGATACAGAAAAGGAAAAGTATGAAGTCCCTGGGTCTAACCTCCAAAACCCATTAAACAGAGCCATTTAACCGCTTGTAATGTCTTCCCCTAAATAACAGAGTATTCATTTATCCTTCAAATAACCAAAAAGTGGGGGTGGAGAAACACCCTCCCCACCCTCTGGGCATGGGACGTCACTCTCTTAAAATGACTTCCTGCTGATTTGTGTCATAGTAAACCTGTTTGGGGCCCGAACCAAAATGGAAAAATGGTTTAAAAATGTTAGTACAATCCTTTTATGTTCAGTCCTTCTATTCTCAGCTGTTTAGATATCCTAAGGAGTTTGTAGGCAGAAGCTGATCTTGCAGGCTTTACTGAGGTTCTGGCTGGGGCATTGTGTAGATCTGAACGGTCTTAGCGATATTGAATTGTTGTGGTTGTAGGCTTTTGATGGAGACAGCTATTGAGGGAGTCTGTCAGGCTGAATCAACTGGGTCACTCGTCTTCTTTGGTGTCTGATTCTGTTTTCTGCTGAGGTTTCCGTTGTCCAGCTGTCCCTAGGTTCCTTGAATGGATGCTTTGATTCTCCTGGAAAGATAAGAACAGAGCCCTGCCCTAATCCTAACTCTGGGACAATTACCCTCTTTTTTTGGGGGGGGGGTGTGCTAGGTAATATTTCTCCTGAAACAAATTTGGTTTTTTGACAATATATAAAGGGTTATCTGTCAATCTGGTTTAAAGAAGAAATTATTTTGTTATTTTGGAGCTAAACCAGCTTTAGTGTATATATTTTGAGATCTCAAAGGACAATTTGTTTGTATTCAGTGGGCCTTTTGTAAGTAGCTTTTAAACTTAGGTCTTTCCAAATCCTATGTGTGTGTCTCTGCATTTTATTATTGGGATCAGAGAGCTGTGGTTTGCATCTGAAGGGATTAAAGATGTGTTCCACCACTCCTGGATCGAAGTTTTTCTCTATTTAGAGTTTGTTTTGTATCAGGCTGACCTTGAGCTCTGAGATCTGCCTGTTTATGTCTCTAGTGTGTTGAGATTAAGGGTGTACTCTTCTTGAATGATGGGATTAAGGGTGTGCACCCTCACCACACTGTTCCGTGTAACTCTAGAATTTATAAGACCATTAACTCTATGGTGCTCATCCTGTCTCTGCTGAAGTTAAAGGCATGGGTTAACACCACATTTCTCATGTATTTTACCTTAGCTCTACGTTTTTTCGACACTTGGAGGTTTATAAAACCAGGTTGAACGGCTGTATCCTTTATTTTATTTACAGTGTTTTAGCATTGTTAACTGCTTTTTTTTAATTAATAAATTTATTTGTCTGTTGCTTCAGGTTGCATCCTTATCCTATTGTCCTCTTTTCCCGCTTCCCAGCCCCACCCTCCATGCTCTACCCCCTGACCCTTCCATCTTGTTCCTCTGGGGTGGAGTGTCCCTGCATACCAAACTCTCACCACAGATCAGGAGTCATATGAGGGCCAAGAGCCTCTTCATTCACCAGGGGCTTAGGAGGCAGATCTGCCAGTGAAAGGTGTCTCCTTGCTGCTGGGGGAATACTAAAAAAAGACCAACAAACACACAAACCCACAAAAACAAAGAATAACAACAAAAAAGAGAGGGAAAAAAGGGAAAAGGAAAAAGAAAAAGAAAAAAAGGAAAAGGAAAAATAAAAAGAAAAAAAAAGTTTATGTCCATGTTCCTTTTGGTTGTAGTACAGATATCCTGTACGATACAGCTAAAATCCTACTATAAGTGAATAGATGCCATGTGCATCCTTCTGAGTCTGGGTTAGCTCACTCAGGATGAGCTTCTCTAGATCCATCCATTTGGTTGCAAATTGCATGATTTCATTGTTCCTGATAGCTGAGTAATATTCCATTGTATAGACGTACCACAGTTTTTTAATCCATTCTTCAGTTGAGGGATATCTGGGATGTTTCCAATTTCTAGCTATTACAAATAAGGCTGCTATGAACATAGATGATGAGACTTCCCTATGTCTCCATGAGGGGTCCTTTGGGTGTATACCCAGAAGAGGTATGGCTGGGTCCTGAGGCAAGGTTATTCCAACATTTCTAAGATATCGCCAGACAGACCTCCATAGTGGTTGCACAAGCCTGCACTCCCACCAGCAATGGAGTAGGGTTCCCCTTTCTCCACACCCACGCCAGCATGTGCTGTCACTTGAGTTCTTTATCTTAGCCATTCTGACAGGTGTTAGATGGAATCTCAGGGTCGTCTTGAGTTGCATTTCTCTGATGATTAAGGATGTTGAGCATTTCTTCAGGTGTCTCGGCCATTAGGGACTCTTCCTTTGTGAATTCTCTATTTAGCTCTGTCTCCCATTTTTTGATTGGATTATTTGGTTTCTTGGCATTTAGTTTCTTGAGTTCTTTGTAGATGTTAGATAATAGCCCTCTATCAGATGTGGGGTTGGTGAAGATTTTCTCCCAGTCTGTTTGTTGCCATTTTGTTCGAATGACAGTGTCTTTTGCCTTACAGAAGCTTCTCAATTTCATGAGGTCCCATTTATTGATTGTTGATCTCAGGTCCTGAGCTGTTGGTGTTCTGTTGAGGAAGTTGTCACCTATGCCAATGAGTTCGAGGGTTCCTCCTACTTTTTCTTCTCGTATATTTAGTGTGGCCGGCCTTATGTTAAGGTCTTTGATCCACTTGGATTTAAGTATTGTAGAAGGTGATAGGTATGGGTCTAATTTCATTCTTTTGCAAGTGGACATCCAGTTGGACCAGCACCATTTGTTGAAGATGCTGTCCTTCCATTGTGCGGTTTTGGCTTCTTTGTCAAAGATTAGTTGGCCATAGGTGTGTGGGTCCATGTCTGGGTCTTCAATTCGATTCCACTGATCCACTGGTCTGTTTCTATACCAGTACCATGCTGTTTTTATTACTATCGCTCTGTAATACAGCTTGAAATCTGGGATGGTGATACCTCCAGATGCTTTTTTATTGTACAGGATTGATTTAGCTATTCTGGGCTTTTTGTTGTTCCATATGAAGTTGAGTATAGCTTTTTCCAGGTCTATAAAGAATTGTGTTGGTATTTTGATAGGAATTGCATTGAATCTATATATTGCTTTTGGTAGGATAGCCATTTTTATTATGTTGATCTTACCTATCCATGAGCATGGGAGATCTTTCCATCTTCTAAAGGCCTCTTCCATTTCTTGCTTCAGGGGCTTGAAGTTCTTGTTGTATAGGTCCTTTACTTGCTTGGTTAGAGTTACCCCCAGGTATTTTATATTGTTTGTGGCTATTGTGAAGGGGGTTGTTTCCCTTATTTCTTTCTCGGTATATTTGTTGTTGTATAAAGAAGGGCTTCTGATTTTTTTTTTTAGTTAATTTTGTATCCAGCCACATGGCTGAAGTTGTTTATCAGCTTTAAGAGTTCTTTGGTGGAGTTTTTGGTGTCGCTTATGTATACTAACATATCATCTGCGAATAGGGATAATTTGACTTCCTTATTTCCAATGTTTATCCCTTTGATCTCCTTTAGTTGTCTTATTGCTCTAGCAAGGACTTCAAGTACTATATTGAAGAGATATGGTGAAAGTGGACATCATTGTCTTGTCCCTGAGTTTAGAGGAAATGCTTCAAGCTTCTCTCCATTTAATGTGATGTTGGCCACTGGCTTGCTGTATATTGCCTTTATTATTTCTAGGTATGGTCCTTGTATGCCCGTTCTCTCCAGAACTTTAACATGAAGGGCTGTTGGATTTTGTCAAATGCTTTTTCTGCATCTAGTGAGATTATCATGTGGTTTTTTTCTTTCATTGTGTTAATATGGTGAATTACATTGATAGACTTTCATATATTGAACCATCCCTGCATTCCTGGGATGAAGCCTACTTGATCATGATACTTTTGATGTGTTCTTGAGTTCGGTTTGCTAGTATTTTATTAAGTATTTTTGCATCTATGTTCATGAGGGAGATTGTTCTGAAGTTCTATTTCTTTGTTGGGTCTTTTTGTGGTTTAGGAATCAGAATGACAGTGGCCTCATAGAATGAGTGTGTGGCAGTGTTCTTTCTGTTTCTATGTGGTGGAAGAGTTTGAAGAGTAATGATGTTAGTTCCTCTTTGAAGGTCCGGTAGAATTCCGTGCTAAATCCAGCTGGCCCTGGGCCTTTGTTTGGTTGGGAGTTTATTAATGACTGTTTCTATTTCCTTGAGTGTTATTGGGCTGTTTAAGCTGTTAATCTGATTTTGATTTAGTTTTGGTAGGTGGAATTTATTGAAGAAATTGTCCATTTCGCTTAGGTTTTCAAATTTGGTGGAATATAGATTTTTAAAGTAGAACCCGAATATTTTCTGGATTTCCTCAATGTCTGTTGTTATTTCTCCCTTTTCATTTCTGATTTTGTTGATTTGGGTTCTTTCCCTTTGCCTTTTAGTTAATTTGGCTAGGGGTCTGTCTATTTTGTTGATTTTCTTGAAGAACCAACTCGTGGTTTCATTGATTCTTTGTATAGTTCTTTTTTATTCTAAGTTGTTGATTGATTTCAGCCCTAAGTTTGATGAATTCCTGCCTTCTGCTCTTCTTGGGAGTGTTTACTTTTTTTTTCTAATTCACCCAGGTTAGCTGTTAATTCACTAATATGAGCTGTCACAATTTTCTTTTTGAAAGCACTTAGTGCTATGAACTTTCCTCATAGAACAGCTTTCATTGTATCCCATAGGTTTGGGTATGTTGTGTCTTCATTGTCATTGGATTTTAAGAAGTCTTTGATTTCCTTCTTTATTTCTTCCCTGACCCAGTGGTCATCCAGTAAGGAGCTGTTCAGTTTCCATGTGTGTGTGGGCTTTCTGTTGATTCTTTTGCTGTTGAAGACCAGCTTTATTCCGTGGTGGTCTGATAAGATACAAGGTGTTATTTCAATTTTCTTGTATCTATTGAGGCTCTCTTTGTGTCCAACTATGTGGTCGATTTTGGAGAAGGTTCCATGGGGTGCTGAGAAAAAGGTGTATTCCTTTGTGTTTGGGTGAAACGTTCTGTAGATATCTGTTAGGTCCATTTGTTTCATGATCTCTGTTAGACTCAATATTTCTCTGTTTGGCTTCTGTCTTGATGATCTGTCCATTGTTTTGAGTGGGGTGTTGAAGTCTCCCACTACTAATGTGTTGTGATTGACGTGTGCTTTAAGTTTTAGAAGCGTTTCTTTTATAAATGTAGGTGCCTTTGTATTTGGGGCATAGATGTTCAGTATTGAGATTTCCTCTTGATGAATATTCCCTTTAATGAGTATATAATGCCCTTCTCTGTCTTTTTTCATTAACTTCAGTTGGAAGTCTGTTTTGTTTGATATTAGGATGGCTACTCCAGCTTGCTTCCTGGGTCCATTTGCTTGGAAAATCTTTTCCCAGCCCTTTACTCTGAGGTAGTGTCTATCTTTGGTAGTGAGATGTGTTTCGTGTATGCAGCAAAAGGACGGGTCTTGCTTGCGTATCCACTCTGTAAACCTGTGTCTTTTTATTGGGGAGTTGAATCCATTGATGTTGATGGATATTAGTGACCTGGGGTTGTTATTTCCCATTAGTTTGGTATAGGTGATGGTTCTGTGCCTCTTTTGGTTTAGTTGCTGAGGGGTTTTCTATTCCCTTTCTTTTGTTGGGTGAAGTTTTCTTCTCTGGGTTGGGATTTTCCTTCTAGGATTTTCTATATGGCTGTGTTTGTGGGGAGATATTGTTTAAATTTGATTTTGTCATGGAATATCTTGTTTTCTCCATGTATGTTGATAGAGAGTTTTGCTGGGTAAAGTAGTCTGGCTGGGCACCTATGATCTCTCAGGACTTGTGGTATATCTGTCCAGGCCCAGCTAGTCACATTATATCCATGGTCACAAAGAGAAAGAGAAATGAATGCATGTATGACTAATACTTGGCTAGCTTTTTCTACTCTTATCCACTCTAGGATCCCAAACTAAGGAAAGCTAGCACCTACTTTCAGACTGGATCTTCTCACATCAATTAAGGCAGTCAAGATAATGCCCCACAGATACATGCCCTACAGGCCAACATAATCTAGACAATTCCTCATTGAGTCTCTCTTCCCAGGTAATTCTAACTTATGCCAAGTTCACAGTTAGAACTAACCATTGCTACCTTGAACTTTGAGTCCTCCTGGCTATACTAATCAAGTGCTGGAATTACAGGTATATACCAACATACTTGGTTTGTTTGTTTGTTTGATTGGTTGGTTGGTTTTTTGTTTTGTTTTGTTTTTTAGTTGTTTTGCTTTTTTGGTTTTTCGAGACAGGGCTTCTCTGTGTGTATTCCTGGCTGTCCTGGATTTGGTTTGTAGACCTGGCTGACCTCGTATTCACAGATATCCACCTGCCTCTGACTCCCAAGTACTGGGATTAAAGGCATCAGCCACCCCGCCTGGCTCAACATACTTGGTTTTAAAGCTGGTGATTGAATCCAGGACTTTGACCATGCCAGACATATGCTCTACCAATTGTGCTACATTCCTAAGAGTCCTAAAAATCTACAAATGCATGGTGCTTTTCTTTAATGTAATCTTTGTGTCTCCCCCTCACGATGTACTCCTTACTTCCTACTCTGTATATTCCCTCCTCTGTCTATCATTCTATCCTACATTAACAACTCAATATTAGTTATGTCATGTTTTATCTAATGTGCAAATATTATGTATACACAATGATCCACTCTTTTAGAATAAAAGTAAATATACCCATGAAAAACTAGATGAAAGTACTCCTATACATTATGTCCTAGTGATGAGATTGCATATGAATTTCAACTTGTATAGTTTACACACATACATTAAAACACACATTTTAGGGACTGGAGAGATAGTTTGGTGGTTAAGATCACTTGTTCTTGCAGAGGACCAAAGTTTAGTTCCCACATGGTCGCTTACATCATTCCTATCCTCCAGTTGCAGGGAATATAACATCCACTTCTGAATATGTCCACTTGATGGGCACCAGGGAAGCACATGATACACATCCCACATACACATACACATACACCATACACATACACATACACATGCAAAACAGACATATATATATATATGAAATAAAAAATAAAATATATTTTATAAAAATTGGGCATTTAACACATTTTTACATCTTATTTTAATATTTAACAATTCTTCATAAAGATAGTTCAAAGTCACTACTGGAGTTTTATTTCACTATTTTTAGTGTCTGAATAGTATTTTGTTAATACACTATCAACTTATTCAAAGGTCTTTCCTCTTAACAGCATTCTTTGCTTTCATTTGTGTGTGTGCAACTACAGGTAATGCTGTAACAACCATTCTTGTACATGGAGTCTTATAAACTAGTGCTTTTCTTTCCAAGGGTCATGCTTCAGAAGCAGAATTGCAGAGGTAAGGCATATTCGCAATATCTCTTCAGGAAGTGGCAATATCTTTTCCAAACATTCTTTTCCCTTAACTGTGTGTTTATAAATTAGTGGTAGTGTAATTGTCTTAGTTTCAATCTTCAGGATCATAAAAAATTATTTGTGTCATTTTGTTGTTACGTTATTAATTTGTATCCCTTTGTTTATTAGTGAATTCTAGCATTTTACTTGCAAGTTTTCTTAGCTTACTGGACTATTTTCCTGTGGATATATGTCCCTTCATATCCCTTTTCTTATTGTTGTTTTATTTTTGATTTGGGATCTCATGTAGTCCAGGCTGGCTTTCAATTCTCTGTATAGCCAAGAATGACCTTGAACTCCTGATCCTCCACCCTCAGAAGCTGGATTACAAATGTACATCACTATACCCAACTTTTAAATGTAGTGCTTGGTTTTGAGTACAGGACTTTGTGAATGCAAGACAACCATTCTACCAACTGAGCTACATTCCCCAGCATATTTACATTGTTTCTTGATTGTCTTTAAATTTTTTCCCTTTTAGCTAGTTAGCAGGAAATTTTTGTATGTTAAAGATATACCTTCTGTCTTACAAACATTTTGTGAATCTATTATTTGTCTGTATATGTTACATATAACTTTTTTAACACACACACACAAATAAAATCATATAATGCCTAATAATTCCACCCAATAGATTTTGAGTATCTGGTCTTGTTCTCTGTCCTATGTATACTTAAATATTTTCATTTTGTTTATATTTGAATCTTCCTCTGAGTTTATTATGTTTAGAAAGATAGTGTCCATGCAGTTATTTCTGTCTCAAATGGATTATTATCATTGATTAAATGACCTATTTTCCTCAATAAATTAAAATACCAATTTGTAGTGCCAGATAAATTCAAACACATTATAAAGTCAATGTAATCTAATCTAATCAATAAACTACATGCATTGAAACAGATAAACAAATCAGTTGGGCACAACTCAGGACCCACCACTTGACCTTATGGAAAAAGTCAAATGGTTTTTGCTTAAAGCTCACTTTCTTCATCTGAGAAGTGGGTATCTTTAAAAGGACACTGTGAGGATAAGGTGAAGGAAGCACTTAGTCTAGTTCCTGGCACCTAATAAGCCCAGAATAAAGGTAGCTAATATGATATGGGTTCTCTTGACATTGCTTCTCTCATGTAAGTACTATGGCAGTATTATCACTGTAAGCTACTTGGGGGCCAGTTATGTGTTTATATACCTTCAGCTCCCAGGTACTCTCAACAAAGTACTAATTGTACTGATCCTTCTAGAAAATTTTCTAATTTTCCAAGTTATATAGGACCAATGTTGAGTGAGTGGTCCACCTTTGCATCGGGCCCTACAAATGGTTACTTTTCTGTGTCTGACTGCTGCAAGGATGTGCTCAGAGTTGGCTGTAGCTATTAGTCATAGTGTAGCCTTCTATGAGGGTACTTTCATTGACATACTGGGCTTAGCTTTATTTCTTGAATGCTTAGCAGTCCGTGCAGAAAGCAGAGTGAATTACTGTGGGAACTTTTCCTCTATTTTAAATCAATCAATCGACCTTTCAATTAATTTATCAATCAACCAACTAATGGGCCAAGAATGTTTATGGGTTATGTTTAGAATTGTTTTTAAACAGTTTAGTACATTTCATGATTTATCACAAACATTTAAAAATTTATTCTGTACCTTAGATAAAAAAAAAATGAAGAAAGGTAGTTTGTCTACAATTAGTTATAAAAGGCTTCTCCATATTTAGGAAATTACAATTTCTGCTAACCCTTCAGTGAATCTTGTTCTTTCTGGTCTTTAACAGTGGTGGGGAAATAATAGACAACAATATAGAAATCTTTAAAGTCACACAAAGAATTCATTTCTAAAAGAGGATTCCAGATGCAATATAGGACTCCCTGATATGTTTGATTTTCAGGTGAACAATGAAAATTTTTGTCATAAATATTGCAAGGGACAAATTATACTAAGCAGTTACTTATTTCTCTAAATTTCAATTTTAACTAAGTGTTTTATATTTTCCTTTGCTAAATATGGCAAACCATATTTTTAAAAAACCTGTTCATTGGCTACTTGGGGGATCATTACTGATTCACTGGAATGTCTCAAGCTAAAGCCCTGGAGATTTCCTATGTACACATTTAATGTTCAACAAATGTTTGCTGAATTGACTACAGAAGAGTAACTATTAATAGTTATCTTTTGGCCATTGATTGTCTAAAGGCATGAAAATGGACTAAAGTAGGCTTAGAAAGAATTTTGACAATAAGGCAGCCACCAAATAGAAGTCTCTGATTAACCCTTTGTGAACCAAACAGAAAAAGCACATTTGGTCTGGAGAGCATCTCATGGTGCTGCTGAAAGTCACCTGAAATTTATCCTTGTTTATACATGGACAGTTTCTAAAATATTTTGCTCAAAACTTAAATATCACTACCTCTGAGTGTGTATGCATGGGTATATGTGAGTGTGTGGTGTCTGTCTCTGTACATGTGCGGGAATGGAGAGAAGTAGGGGGCAGGAGAGGCAAAGCAAGAAGTGTAATGCCAATGAATGGGAAACAAAACACTTGAAAACTTTTTTTCCTGCTACATTTCATGGAGCGTTAATGGCTTTTTAAAAGTACTTTCAAAACCCGAATTGGTCAGTGCCGAGTAGCAGGCACAAATATGGCCTCTCATGTTCTGTTAATAGTGGGATCAAACGAAGAAGCTCTTCTACATGCTGTTTATGAAAGGGCAGCGGAGCCAATGTGATGTTTGGTTTCTTGGAGGAAACTGAAAAAAAAAAATAATCCCATATTACCACAATACAGCATGAGTTCAATGCAAATGGAAAAGACTGGTGGCTTTATTAATAGGCTCTCCCTGTAGCAAGCTGGCCTTCCCTGCTTCAGTTTGAAATTGATTATTTTAATACAGAATTCCTGAATGAAAGAGGTTCTTGGCCTTTTCCTGGGCTGTTGAATAATGTATGTGGGAGAAAGCAAATAGCAGCAGAGGGTCTCATCTGCGGGAACAATGGCGCACACCCAGAGCTGAGGGGGCACGTTAGTTTATCATCGCCTTGTCAATCCTCCTAGCCTGGGAATCGCGGGGCAGCCTGGAAAGCAGCAGCTGCCCGACGTGTGGTGAACTGACCGGGGCACTTTAAAGAGACGACTCCATTTACCCATCTGAAAACAAGATATTGATTTTCCTCCAGCACTGGAGAGAAAAGAGCCGTCCTGAAAATATATGGAGACCACCATTTATCTAGGCTCCTCCCCCACCAATCACACCACTCCAACTGTTTTCTTGGCTTCCTCTCCACAAAGTTCCATTTTTCCCTTCTTCACCTGGAGTGGGAAGAAAGCAGCCCCCCTTTTCTGCCTTCTGTGAATACATGGCACAGAGTACTTTCAGCCTGAAACTGGAAAAGTACGTAATGACTGGCATAGGGGGATATAGTTTATGAATTAGAAATCAATTTTTTCCACCCACATGGAAATAACATATTACAGTAAACTTCAGGCTGGCACTTTATAGCTCTCTCACCTCAAGCTGTGTGCATCTTAAGTCGTTAAGGCAAAAGCTCCTAGTATCCTAGAACAATAACAACCCTTTGCCTCCTCCGACGACTTTATCATAAGATTTTTTCCCCTCACACATAAAAGCCTAGAAGATCCAAGGACCCAGAACAGATGGGGAAAATGTAGCTTGTTTTGCCGTAGTAAGTATCTTCAAGTACCCCCTTAGAACTGCAGGAGTTAAAATCAACCTGCTAAGAGCACAGGGAGAAGTGGAGTTGTGAATTGAGGCAGCCAGAAGGCCAGGCTCCCAGGAGGTGACTTGAACTACTCCACAGGCTTCAAGAGATTGTAAGTGTGCTATTTGAGGTCAATTCTGATTTCTTTAATTGCTTGTATCTTCACTGCTCAAAATGTCCACCAAATACAGGAGACTGGCTGCTCCAAGTGGCACGTCTTTCTCCAAAGTAAACAAGGGTATGGGTGAATGAAAGGAGTTGTTCAACCTCTCAGAGATGACTCACCACAAACAGAGGCATTTAATCCTAGACCTTAAATAGCACTTTTTTACAATTCCTTTTTTTTTCTGGAAAATTTCTAAGTCCAATCACCATTATGGCAAATTTCATAGGAATCTAAGGAAGAAAAAGAGTGGAGGAAGGGTAGAATAAAGATGGAAACTGGAAAAACAACTCCTGCAAAATAAACAGGAAAATCCATCCTTAGCTGCTAAGAACGGTAGGTCAGAGACAGCAAGTGCAGTCTGTCACCCTGGGTGTTTACCCCACCAGGATCCAGAAGTGCAAGCTGAAGCTAGTGATTGAGCTCTCTGTTATGCTAAGCAAGCACCGAGGTGGACTGGCCCAACCATCTGCTGGAGCTATGCAGAAATCCAGGGAAGGTAGAGTGTCCAGCATGCTTATAATGTGTAATACATGGGAAAAGGCAAAAGAGCCTCATTAAAGAGCAGCAGAAAGCCACCAGAGAACAGAGCATGGTGGGTACAGAATAGTGCACCAGTTACTATTAGTGTTAATAATTGCATGCAGGAGAACTCCAGGCTGTCTTGTTATTCATCAGACGCAAAGCCCCCAACAGTGCAGAAACTGGGAGGGCTAGCTCAGACACTAGGATTTCTATCATTTGTTTGATTTGATGTGGTCTTCCCCACCTGGGCAAGCACAGGATGCTTTAGCACTCTCCTCTAAAGAGAATACTTGAATCCAGCATGGCATTAATATTTGTTTTTAAATCTAGGAAAAGTAAAATAGAGAGGGAAAAACAATCTAGCCAGGTACCATTCATCCCTTGTTAACATTTCAGTTTCTCTGGTCTTTGCTAATTTTCCTCCTACCTTCACTGTTATAAGCTGTAACTTGTTTTTTGGTTGACATTTAGGTAATTTTTAATTGTTGTGTAGTCTTTGAAATTTGTTTCTTTGAATAAGAGCCATATCTTTGAAAAGTTTAGCTGAAAATTAAGATTAACTTTTATGTTTATGGCAACATGAAAGCCTTGAATATTTAGAGACATGCTCATTTTAAAAGCAGAGTGGGGGCAGCAGGAGCAGAAAGAGCAGCAATTGGGTGGGCCAACCATGATCCCAAATACAGACAGCAAGTACCTGATTGAAACTCTCCTGAGCAACAGACTGTAACTGGAGCTGCAAAGTGCAGCCCATTTCTACCCTCAGATATGGTTTGTTTGAATCACAGTAACTGTGTTCAATATTGATTTTGCATACTTTTTTCCAGAATGTATCCCTCACCCCATTTACCTCAAGCCTCATGACTCCTTACTGCATTCCAGTGGGTTTCCTGCCCTTCCATCTATGTATGTCTCCTGAAGGTGAAAGACCCGGGGGAGGGAAGTACCTCACCCAACACTCAGGATATCACGGCCGCCCCAAAACTCGCAAGAGACCATCTTGATGCAATCACAAGAGGTTTATTTCGGGGGAAAAAGAGGGAAAAGGGGGGGGGCTCAGTGCACTGAGGGACGCCACTCGTATCCCACGCAGGGCTAGGAGTCGCGACCCCCACGCAGGGCTAGAGTAGAATATTTAATAGGGGAGCACCACAGATTAAGGGGCGGGGGGATATTACAGGTCGGAAGTACCAGCCCAGCCCATCGTTTACCACAACCCAAGGGGGAGGGGAAATACAGCTAGAATGTACCAGCCCAGCCCATCGTTTACCACAACCCAAGGGGGAGGGGAAATACAGCTGGAATGTACCAGCCCATTAGTTAGTCAGCGGGAAACATCCTAAATCTGTTTGTCTCAGGAATGAATCTAATCTTGTGGTCAGCCAGTTCCTGAAGCCCTGGGGGCCCGTGGCCCAATTGACCTTCATTCTTGGTTTCAACCTGTTTATGGTCAGCTAAGTTCCGGGAATCTCCTGGCGGCTGGCCTGGCTCTACTGCTGACTTAGTGGGTCTTTTAATAATTTTCATTCCCTTCAAAGGCATTTCTACTCTCAACACCTATAGTGAACTGAAGATATTCTGGAAGGCCCTGCTTCCTCTGCAGAACCCTCCAAGTAGCGCTTTTGTTGTTGTTGTTGTTTGGGCCCTTTTTCAAGACAGAATTTCTCTGTGTAGCCCTGTCTGTCCTGGAACTCACCATCCAGCTAAGTAGTGGATCGTAACTGTAACTATGTATGCCCTTTTTTTCCTCCCCAGGGGATATTTGGTAAAGCTTAGGGGCATTTTTTTTTTTTTTGCTTTTTTGAGACAGGGTTTCTCTGTGTAACCCTGGCTGTCCTGGACTCACTTTGTAGACCAGGCTGGCCTCGAACTCACAAAGATCCACCTGCCTCTGCCTCCCAAGTGCTGGGATTAAAGGCGTGCGCCACCACCGCCCAGCTTAGGGACATCCTTAACTAAAGAGGGAATTGTTATATCCTGACATTTAGTGAGGCTTGAGATACTGCTAGCTATTCTACAAAGACAAGAAAACCCCCCTACCCCCCAATTACTCAACCCTAAAGTATCAAGAAATTTGAGAGAGCATCCCTGGCCTAAATCTGGGCTGGGATTTGCACCATTGTGGGTTTTTGTTTGTTTGTTTCCACTTTAGGAATTGGCCCCCTGGAAATGCAAATCCCAGTAAAAAGAGTAATATTTATGCTATGGGCCACATATACTTGACTGTAAAGGTAGAATGTGTCAACAGAACTGTACAAATGGAAAGGGGCTGAAAGTGAGGAAAACCAGAACACAACACTGCACATGGATTTTAATGGTAGACCATTTTACAGATAGTTTGATTCAGGCACCAAGGGAAGTAACTAATAATATCAACTTTCTTAGTATCCCCAGCATTGACAATCATGTTATACTACCACAAACCCATTGCTTACTCCACGTGAAGTAATATACTATACTTTACCTGTCTAATCTCATTGCATTATCATAAAAGCCCTGGGAGTCTCAAAGGAAATAGTTAACCACCTCAAACTTACTCATCTAGGGAGCATAGGGACTTGGAACTTTGCCTTGACTACTCTAGTTATCAAGTTCTTAGCCAAAAGTAAAGGCTCATATTTACTGAAAATTTACACACAGTTCTGCAAATCTAGCTTTGTGGTAGAACAATTGCTAGCATGTGCAAGACCCTGGGTTCAAATCTCTGGTGCTGAAAAAATTACACCAACCCAAGTGATACGCTAAGTGTTTCATATTAGTTCCCTTTGCCTTTACAAAATCCTGTAGATGGGACTAAATTCTATTATCCTCATCAGACAAATGAGAAAACTGACGGCTAGACAAGAGTCAAAATTAAACCTTTAATACCAGGTATGCTCAGCTTCTTAAGACTACAGTTATTATAAGATGATGCTCTGTCTTACTCTATCTTGCCCCATTGCCACTGAAAGTCATGGCATGGAATGGATAGAGCACTGATTTTGGACCATATAACCATGTACTTAAGCCCTGGTTTTGTCACTGCCTTAATGTATAACCTTGATCCTGTAACTTTCAGTATCCAACAAATTTCTAGTATCACTGTTTTGTCTTAAAGTTTTAAATTTTCTACACAGTATCAGTGCCTTGGAACCTAGTTTGAGAACCATAGGTATACACCAAAAAATATGTTTCTACATTCAGATCCATTAGATCAATCTTTATATCTATCTTCTGTGGAATACAGTATTAACAGTTATGTAACAATCTCAGAAATTTTCTATACATAATTAAATATAAGGATGTGATGCAAGCTGTTTTGAGCCTCACCATTTCAGTTTAATATATTCTGAAGATCATTTCATAATAGTATATACATATCTTTGTTGTTTTTATAGGTACATGACATAATTTATGCAATGATATCTCTATTGGTTTTATATATATATATATATATATATTGTTAGCACTAACAACTCTGTGGTGACTTTCTGCATATATCTTTGTATATATACAATATGAGTTTTTAGGAATAAAAGTTCTAAACCAAGGAGTATATAGGCAAATTTTAACTTTTAAGATACATTAATTATTTTAATTACTTTCAATTAATTACCATATGGACCACCCTCATTAAAAAAAAGACCTAGGAAATAGAGATAATTTCTAGGTAGCATATTAGGAACAGCCATATTTTGGGTCTCTCTCTCTCTCTCTCTGTATAGATAAGAGTGAAATTTAAAGGTCTGTACAGGAGCTTCTACTACTGTGCTACATACCTAGTCCCAACTATGTGAAGTTTGTGAATAGAATGCAGGATCTTGAATGATTTAGTAGAGGGAAAAACCAAATTTGTATTTCCATTAATATTTAAAATAATTAGCATCTCTTTCACATAGGAATGCTGAGAACAAGCCATGTAGTGAATTCCCTAGCTCACTTTGCCTACTGAATCTTTGACCCATGCCACTTCCTTCAAATCTGTCCATTCACAGCCTTAGCCCCTAAACTCTAGTTCAAGTGAATGCCAGGTAAATGGATGGAACTAGAAAATTATTATGCTGAAGTGATGTGACCCAGATCCCAGGAAAGACAAACGCCACATGTTCTCTTATTTGCAAACTCTAGCTCTGAACCTTTAGACATAAGTATATAACCTGAAGTAGATGCAGAAACCAGGAATGTCTAACTAGACAATGAAAGGAGTAAGAAGGAGCTCTAGAAAGAACAGCAGGACATGTGTACTTTGAAGGGGTAAATGGGAAAAAAATAAGGTGAAGTGAGTCTTACCTGGAGAGGGGAGAGGAAGGGAACATAAAGGGAAAGGGGAGGAAGGAAAGGAAAAAAACTTTGAAGATGTTTGAAAAAGCCATAGAGCCAGCTTGGTCTTCATGCAGATCCCTTAGCAAGTAAAGCAGGGAGTGGAGGTGACTGTCTCTGACATGAACTCTGTTACATGTTCATGGAACTCTTTATCGTAGCTGGGTTGCCTTGTCTAGCCTCAGTGGAAAAGGATGCTCTAACCCCTGATGCAACTTGATGAACTTGGGTGAGATCTCTCCTCATCTGAGGAGAGGGAGAAGGGGAAAGAAGGTGGGAGAGTAGGACTGGGTGGGTAGGAGGAAGGGGGGTGTGATCAGGATGTATCTTGAATAAATTAATAATTATTAAAAAAGAAAAAACAAAAACTCATAGAGCACAATATTTATGTTTACTTATAAT
>CAJQZJ010000512.1:982017-1005007 GCA_907164525.1 Lophiomys imhausi | reverse complement strand
CACACACACACACACACACACACACACACACACACACACACACACACACACAAAATGAAGTTACATCCTTTGGTTGCTTACCAGAAACTTAAGGTAAGACCCTATTGCTGAAGACACTAGACATTTCAGACACAAGATTTATAAGAATCAATTTGGATCTGATCCTGGAAGCCTCCTTTCTGAGGACTAGCTCTCATAGTTTCAGAAGAAGCTATGCATGCTGCTAGGAGAGAAACATAATCAATAGTCCTACTCAACTGTAACACCTCCAAACCACAACAATGATCAGAACAGCAAGATATTGCAAGAGTCTTAGTGGCAACCAACACCCAACTAATTGGAATTAAGGCCCACTCAATAGGAGGAAATACATGTCTGACATAGTAAACTTAGCCTGCTACCCATGGCTGGTAAGGTTAGGGAACATAGAGGACAAGCTACTACTGCCATTTCCCTAAACCAGTATAGTTTCTAATTACATTCTAAATATTTATCCTTATACACAAAGTATAGCTTCTTTTTGCATCAGACAGAGACCATTGCAGAAAGCCACAACTGATCAAAATGTTGAGAACAATTAATTGATGATGGAGTATCCAGACTAACTGATACATCTACAACACACTCCCTACACCTAAAGGCTCAGGAAACATCACAGAAGATGGAGATGAAAGACTGTAAGAGTCAGAAGACCAGGATGCCTGCTGTGAAATAGTGTCTTCTACATATGATAGGGAAGCTGCACTTACCAATATGGTTAGCTAAGTAAGAACTGAGCAATGACAGCACCAGCTTACATACCAACAAGCATGGAGGAAATGTCATGGGACCGTACTCTGAGGTAAAGAACTACAGGCAATTAATGACAACTGAGAAAGGGAAAATCAACATACTCCAGAGATGACCCCCCTGATAGGAGATCCAATCCCAAGCAATAAGCTTTAAACATAGATACATATAAACCACACTAAATTAATTCATCAGGGTGTATTTATAAATTATATATATATATATTTAACAATAATAACTAAAGAATATGAGTCCATAAATTTGAGGAGTGAAGGGTCCTAAGAAGAGTTAGAGGGAGGAGGGAACCAGGGTCATATTAGCAGTACTTGCAACTGTGTTATCAAAAGCAATTACAAATATTTTCATCTCAGATTATTGTTGCTGCAGGTACCTTGAAATGTCTACTTATTAGTATATTTAAATATATTTACACTTATTATAATATTTAAATAATATTAATAGTATATAAATGGCTAGATCCCATCAAATGCATTAATTTAAAAGCATATATTGTTATATCAGAAACTTACATGTTAATGTTATGATTGTGACAGGGAAAGACAATGCAGAGTTTCCTCCATCTCCTATTCTTCCTGAGGCCATTTTAGGTTTGACTAGACTTTGGTCTCCTTGATGGAGAATCCTGTGGAAATTACCCCACTCTATTCTAGGAACCAGAGGTCAAGATGCCCCAACTAATTTATCTTGGCTTCTGTTAAACTGCCTGCTTCTGCAAACCTCCCTCTTCAGCTAACTGTTTTAGCTTCTGTTAAACTATTTATTTGCACAAAACCTCCTCATTATAGCTAACTGTTTATCTCAGCTTCAGTTAAACTACTTTATTCCACAAAACCTCCCCCTACAGATGCCAAGCAAAGACAACAGGATGTGGTTTTGTTTTTAAAAGCCCCTTTCTCTAAATGTTCTGGGCTATAATGGGATCCTGAATACCTGAGTGTAGTAGTCTCAGCTAACTGGAATAAAGACTTTCAATTAGTTATAGACTGTGTCTTAATGGTCTTCTCTGGAGAGCTCCCTGTAACAATGATAACTATATTTAAATATAACTTATGATCATGTAGATTTTATACACTCATATTAGTTATTTATGCTATATAGAAAATTAGCATAATAGTGATTTGAAAAAAAAATATGTTTCCATCTCACAGTATCTGTGGATCAGATGATTAGGTAAAGATTTACTTGATCCTCTGCTACAGGGTCACACAAGGCTGTCATCTGATTTTGTAATTTCATTTTAAGGCTGAAAGAGAAAAAGACTCATTCTAAACTTACACAGTTTGTTGAAAATTCAATTCATAGCTACCTGTTAGACTGACAGTCTCCATTCTTTGTCTCTCTATCTCTATCACTAATAGATACCCTCCATTCTTCGACCGACAAGCCTCCTGTACAGGACAAGTGACAACATAGGTGCTTTGATTAATCAAAATCTGTAAGAGTGAAATCTGCTAGCAAGATGAGTTTACAATATACCTAAGATCCTGAGAGTAACTGAAGAGAGCAGGGGTCACACAAACAACTGTTTACTAGTAGAAATTACAAAGAATAATAATTTATGTCTCTAACAGTTATCTTAAGGGCACAGAAAGGGAGAAAATTCACTAATTATAACAAGAACATTGACTGTATCATTTGACCTACTCTTTCTCCTGATCCCCAGTTCCATTTGGGGAGAAACTGAGCTAAACATTCTATTTAAGACAAGTACATTAAGGAGGACAGAGACTCTCTTCTCTGCTTCAAGTCTAGAGCTGTTTTCTACCTAGAAGGTATAAGACACAAACATGCTGTATTATAAGCATAATTATAGGAAAGCATGAATAGGAGTTCTAATGTCCCCTCTTCCACCCAACCTATAGTTGACCAGAAGTTCTGTCCCAGACCCATCAGGGTAATAATGCCAGGCTCTAATATGTTCTCATTTCAACTCACTGGCAATGTGATAAGTCCATGATGAGAAGAGCAAGTAAGAGGGCTATGGTGCTACCACCCAAGAGAATAGTTCACCACTTAGTCTGTTAAGCTAGTACTAGGTACATAGCAGGGCTATCAAACAAAGGAAAGAAAGAAAACTAGCAAAGACACACTGAGAAAACTAAACTAACAATATTTAGGAGTATATATGCTAGTATCACCAAGAAACTAGCAAATTAATATTAGCTACATACAAAAATGTATGTATACCATACTGAATAAAATCTATCCAAAAACACAAGGTTTTTAATTTTTATATATTTTTTGGTTTTGTTTTTGAAGACAAGGATTTTCTGTGCAGTCCTGGCTTTCCTGGAACTCACTCTGTAGACCAGGCTTGCCTGGAACTCACAGAGATCCGACTGCCTCACCCTCTCAATTGCTCTGCAAGAACACAAAGTCTAACATGAAAATTAGTAGGATACATTGTGTTAATAAGTGAAGAAAAAGTTAATATGATCACATCAAATGACAGATTTTCCCCCCAAATACTGTTATAGGGTTCTTGAGTGAGGGGTAAGTGTCTAGGAGCACTGTTAAATTTGTTCTGTGAGATAAACAAAGAATTGTGTTTCCAAGAAAGAAGATCCATGGAGAGGAAATGAAAGCAATAGGAAACTGAAGTAACAGTTGAAGAAAGCAGGGCTCCTGGTATAAAATGACAGTTGGATATCCCAGACCACAAGACACAAAGAACATGAAAGAGCTACCACCAGAGAGTGAAAGTAACAGTTATAGGCCACAAGGGTCCAAACAAAAAAGCACCAGCCATAGAGAGAAAAAAAAAATCAAAAAATGAGAAATTTATTAGGACAAATGGCTTCTATCAAGTTGCTGGGAAGAGCCCTAGAGTTGAAACTGCATGATGGGGCTTTGTGTCAGACTTTTTATAGGACCCTGGGGGCCCTCCCCTGTGGATTTTCTCTCCTTCTCTTTGATTAGACCTGATTGGTTTATCCTTTCTTGGGTAGGCTCCCTTGCTACCCCTTAGTCATTAGCAGCTTGTATAAAAGGGGAGTGGATACAACTCAGGAGTAAGAGGCAGCCCTATCCTTAAAGGCAGTTTTCTAGATGGGTCAAAGTTTCCCCAACCTTCTTTTAATACCACTTCATAACAAAAGTACTCAACATTTGAAAAAATAAATGATACTTTACTCAGTCTAATAGAAGGTGCATACAAAAATCACACAGTACAATTATCCCTCATAATTTACCTTGGTAAGTCCAAACACCAAATTTCAGTTAGACAGGGGGAATTGCAAGACACCTATTGTATAATATGATGACTGTAATAGTTTCAGTCAGTAACAATGTGTTGTGCTATTTTTAAAAAAATGTTTATTTATTACTTCAAGTTACATCTCCACCACAGTGCCCTCTTGTACTCTCTTTTAAAAGAAAATTTTCAGACTTCTTCTTATGTCACGTAGGCTGGCTTTGAACTCCTTGATCCTCTTGCCTCTATCCCCGAAATGCTGGGACTACAAATAAACACCACCAGTTGTATGTTGTGTTTTAAAAAAATTTAAGAGAGTATATCTCAAGTATTCTCACCACAAGATGTATTTGAGGTCATGTATATGCTAATTGGCTTGATTTAGCCATTCCACCATGTGTACAAGTTTCAATACAATAGATCATACAAAATAAATATGTACAGTTTTGGTCAATTTAAAATAAATCATGCATTTATAAACAAACAAATATAATAGGACTGAGAAAATAAGATATGTATGCAAGGACCTGTAATGCAAAGTGACCTGCATATATGGACCCTACATCTTATAGGCTATATGGAGAAAGAGAAGAAAAACAGAAATAAAGAAGTAGGATCAAAGTCTTCAGGAGCACATACTCTTTGAGGAAACATAAAATACTTTAAATTTTTATAATATAATTCAAACCAAACAAATATCTATAATATATAATTGTCTGGTATCAATATGCAAATGACAGAGTAAGAAAAGCATAGTTGGGTTCATAAGTTGAAACAGGTTAAGCCCTGGCATAGGAACTAAGTATATATTCTTGGAATCAGTAAGCCTTTCTAGTTAATTAACAGTTATTTATTGAGCATGTATTATATGCCAGATACTGTTTGTTAAAATGGGGAGAGAACACTGAACAAGGTAGATTATATCTACAATGAGGAATATGTTTAACCTCTCTAAATGTCCATGTTCTCATCCTTAAAACTGAAGAAACATGCATTATTGTTATCTCATAGGATTGCTGTGTGGATTGAGAAGAGAAATGCAGAAATAGTGTTTTTCATTGTCTGCTGCAGAGTAGACACATAATAAATGAAATAATTAGCCTGCTGGGGGATAAGTGGGTCATCAGCTCAGCTGAGACAAAGTGAAGATGTTTAAGTAGAGAGAACACCGTTAATTAATTAAGTCATTCATGAAAAGAAACTTTTTGATTGTCTATGACATTGGCATTCATAGGCATAGTTCACTTACAGGAATTCAGCTATTCACACCAAGAGAAATTTGTTCAAATAGTATGGGCAAATCTTCCCACCATTATGCTCACTTAATATATACCAATTAACTGTGAGATGAGAGGTGTGAATTTGTTCTGTCTCCTGGTGCAAACATTTCACTTTGCTGTGCCATTCTTTTGTTTAAAGAGAGGGAGACAGGGAGACGGGAAGATTTTTCATATATGGTGACAAACTATAAGTGCAAGTCAATACATCAGGAGGGTCAAACAAAAAGAACATTAAAGAAAGGGACAGCAATGATACATTTTCTGAGATAGGGATGCAATTCTCCACTATGGTACAATCTGAAAGCATTACTCAAAATAAGTTTGATGTATGATTTATACTTTATCTCCTGACATTATGGCCCATCCCTTGTGTAAGGTGTGACTTCATTAGGTGTTCCAGACATTGCATTCTATGTTGCAGACACAGTGGAGAAAGAGAACAGTGTATAATTATAAAACAGAGTTGACTGGCCTCTGAGCCTGGAGGTATGGATAGAGACTGAGCAAGTTCTTTCATCCTGTTTGGATATCTGGAGAAAGGACAGGAGATATATCTGAAAAAGGAGGTTTGATATTAGATGGCTGAGGGTGTTAAATGTAAAGCTGCAGGTTTAGGAATTCTTGATGCTGCTCAAAGTGGTGATTAAGGTTTTGGGATATAGCTCATTGGTACAGCATCCCCCAACAGGGTATAAGACAGAGTAGTGATTAAATAGGAGATAAGATGTATGGCATTTCTCATAAGTTTTTTTCTTTATAAATATAAGATATGCACATTTAATTGCATTTAGTTTTCTTTATGTGTATGCGTGGTGTACTTACATGTATGTCATTTTATCACGTGTGTGCGTGATACCTCAGGAGGCCAGAAGAGGGCTCTGAATCCCATGGGACTAGAGTTAGAGCTGATTGTGAGTTACCATGTGAGTGTAGGGAATTGAACCAGCGTCCTTTGGAAGAGTATTTAGTGCTCTTAACCACTGAGATTTCTTTCCAGCTCCTCAGATTAAGTTTGAAAAAATAATTTAATGCTAAAAGTCTGCTTCATGTCCTATGCAAAAACTAATTCAAAGTGAATCAGTAACCTAAATCTTAATATAGTAAGGTCTAAAACAACAATTTTTTTAAAGAAGACACACAGGTAAATCTTCATGACATTGGATTTGCAATGTATTTTTTTTCCACAAGACATCAAAAACATGAGCAACAAGGCAACGACTTAATCAAAGCTACGAGAAACTGGACTTTATCAAAATTACAAATTTCATTCAGGAAAAGACACTATCAAGAAACCACCCTGCTCTATAACCAGACTTCTCATGCCATCCTGTATGTTCTAGTCTTGTTTGTAACCACACACATACCCAAACATGTTTTCCTACATCATGCTGGATATAGCCCAGGCCCTCCAGTGCTACTGCCTAGTTTGGTCAACCACACCTTACAGTAGTAGACATCCAGGCTTCTGCAGGGTGCCAAATCTCTTGCCTTGGCCTAGTCTCACCACCTCCTTCCTGTGCCACAGCCAATATCTAAGCCTCTGCCAGGACCCACCCTACATGTATCCACACACAAACCATTTGTTCAGCCTCCAACACCCTACTCTGTACCCAGAACAGAATTCCCAAATCCTTTAGTATCTAGCCTGCTAAGTACCCCTGACCTCTTCATTCATGCCCTTTCCATAATGTACTATATTTAGCCTGGGTCTCCACAACCAGTATGCCAACCTAGTCTAGCCTTCCCTGACTTTGCTCCACAGGAGTTCTAGGCTTGGGCCATTATCCTCCCGAGATATCTCCCAAATCACTGGAGTCTCCCAGGTCATATTTAATGTTTCCTCTCAGACCTATCTAACCTCACACTCCTAGCTGGGAACAGGAAACACATTCTGTATATCAGCCTAATCGCCTCTGCTCACCTGACTACATTTCACCTAAGCCAATTCCAACATATAGACTGAACATGTCCTCATATTTTCCCTTCTCCCCAGTCCTGCTCCATCTATAACAAACTTAAAACCAACAAAGGAAATACACATGCACAGATATCATTGCAAAAATATCAAAAATATTTTGTATGAAAGACCATGAAATATGAAAGATCAAGTCAGTATCTTCTCTCCAAAACCTACCATTCCTGTAGAAATGCTTGCCTATGTGAATTACTTAGATGAAATCCAGGACACGGTCTTTAGAAGAACAATTATAAACTTCCTCAAGAATTCAAGGAGTTTAAAGAAGATATAACAAAACAGCTCAATGAAATCAAGGAGAAAGGGCTTATGGAAAATAAACACCCAAGTGATGACCAAGAAAATACGAGCACAAGGCTGATGAAAATGACAAAGACAACCTAGTATTTGAAAATGGAATTCGACCAGGAGATAGAAGCATGGGAGAAAGTGGGGTGGTGGTAGGGCATGCCTTTAATCCCAGCACTCAGGAAGCAGAGGCAGGCAGATCTCTGTGAGTTTCAGGCCAGCTTGGTCTACATAGTAAGTTCCAGGACAGTCAGGGATACACAAAGAAACTTTGTCTTAAAAAAATAAATAAATAAAATAAAAAAAAGAAGAGAAAAGAGAAAAAAAGAGAAACATGGAAGAGGACTCAAGCTGAAATGAAGATGGAATTGAAAAACACAATAGTCCAATGAGAAAACTCAAAGGGAGGATTTACAAGTAGAATGAATAAAGAAGAAGACAGCATATCAACTTTGAAAGAAAAGTAGAGGAACAAAACCAAGCAAGCAAGAAACATGAAAAAAAAATTTTAAAAAGCCCACAAGAAATGTGGGACAATATGAAAGAAACTACATTTTAGAATTATAGATAAGGGAGAAAAATCTCAAGTCAATGATTATCAACAATTCCAAAGAAGAAAACTTTTTTCCCAAACTAGAGAAAAACATGGTCTATACAGATACAGGAAGCACACAGAACATCAAATAGACAAGATTAGAAAAGAAAATCTCTCCATCATAACATAGTTTAAAAACTAACTATACTTAACAAGGAATGTGTATTGAAAGCTGTAAGAGAAAAAACACAAGCTATCCATAAAGGAAAACCATCAGAATAACAGTTGATTTCTCAATGGAAACTTTCAAAGTCAGAAGAGCCTGGAGCAATATATTCCTAGTCCTAAAAGACTATGACAGCCATCCAGCAAAATTACACAACATAACTGAAGGATAATGAAAACTTTTCCACAATACAAACTGTATAAAAATTTACATTCAGCATATCAAACCTAAAGAAAATACAGGAAGTATTTGGGGGCTGAAAAAAGGAATAAGCATAGCAGAGTGAAATATAAAGCCATTATTTCTTTTTTTTATTAAATATTTTATTTTTTTTTCTTCAAGTTACATCTCATTCACAAACCCTTCCCTATTCCCCCTTCCTGTCCCACCCTTCCTCCCTCTTCTCCCCAACAGCTTCCCCTTTCAGTCCAACAAATGGTTCCTTCTCTTATAACAGTAAATACTATACAAAACAACAGAAATAAATATGCCACATTTATGAGAGTTAAATGGCCCAGTATACCTTCCCAATGTCCAGTTCATACATATTTGGCCCCTGACTTTAACATTCTACCATCTAACCATCTCCATGAGTTTAAAGTTCTATAACTGACTTAGCTTTCATACTAACTTGTATCACTATTATAACCATCTTCTTAGATCTAGAACGCCCTCTTGATTCCTAAACAACTCAAAATTTAACTATGAGACTCTAGCTGTCTATTCTTCAACCACCTCAGAGACCTGAGAGGGATAAATATATCTGATTATATAGGAAGTGCAGGGCCTGCAGCTTTCAATACTAAGAAATGACAAACCAGTGACTGCCTGGACAGTTCCCCTTTTCTCTCCACACATTCCAGCATCAGTCTTCAGCCTTTTGGTCCTGTTTCTCTGACAGACATTGATTGTAGGGCAGGGATTATGAAGGACTTACCTAACCTGTCTTGGCAGAGCTAGGCTGTCGACTTCCCTGCTACCAAGTTTTGTCCTTTTTGGACAGAAGTCTGTCTGCAGTTGAAGCAAGGAGTTTTTTCATGCCAAGAGATAGGCTTGCCACTAATTCAACCATCTCACACTGGAGATTCTTCGATGCTTATCTTCTACTTGGAATAGAATAGGGAGTGTAAAGCCAATATTTCTAAAACACAAAATACCACTGAGAGCACAATTAACACCACCAAAATCAACAATATGATGACCACAACTAAAACACAAATTTCAATAATAACTTTAAGAATCAATGCTTTGGAGGAGAATCAAGATGGCAGCAACCAGCAAGGACACATTTTGAGCATCAGGAGAACCAGCTGGACCAGGGCAGAGATAAACTCCCACTGAGTGGCAGTCTGAGAGGTACAAGCCTATCTGGGCTCACCCAGGAAGAACAGGACAATAAAGGACCCTGTGCTGGACATACAGACACCCAGAAGAACAGAGACACCAGGCACAGGAGCAGGGGCACTTTTTGCCACAGTGGAAGAGCCCATAGAGCTAATCGATTCAGGATTCCATCAGGCAGCTTTGACCTCCAGACAGAGACCCTCCCTGGTTTCCTGAGTCCTCATCTTCCATGCAGGCATTCTGGTGCCCAAAAGAGGGCCAGCAGAGCCAAGGGAATGGTAAGATTGGGGTGATTCTCCCTGGGATTTGCATCATGGCGGCATCTGGCTGGCCCGTGGGAGATCAAGCTAAAAGGTAGCTGAGCTGAGTCCAAGTGCTGTGGACATGTGGTGGACTCCATATTGGAACAACCTGCTCACACCTTGCCCCTTGGCTGGAAGCACATTCTAAAGCATCAAGAGCTCCACCCCGGAGCAGGGAAGCATTTCTGGACCATTGCCCACTGCCCGAGTGATGCCAGCTGCACAGGCTCATAGTACTTACAGCTGAGAGATGCAGGTTGAATCTGGGATCCCATGAGAGCAGCTTGGGAGGACCAGACACCTGAGCTGCAGGGAAACTGTTAGAAGCCCCACTGGCTCAGGCAGGCTGTCATGGAACCGGGGAAGGCGCCTGAGCTTTCCTGAGTCCAAGCACTGTGAACTCCATATCAGAACCCCCTGCTTCTGTACTTTGCCCCTAGGCTGGGTGCCCAGTCTACAGCATTGAGAGTTCTTGCCCTGGAGCAGAGAAACAGTTCTGGGACAGTGTGCGGTACCCAAGTGGCACTGGCTGTACTGGCTCATAGTGCTTCTGGCAGAAAGGCACTGGTTGCATCTGAGATCCCCTGGGAGCCCCTTGGGAGGACTATGACCACAGACCTGACACCCAAGCTATAGGAGAACTGCAGTTCTAGCCTACAGTCTGTGGTCTGCTGACTCCGACCAACTTCACTAGGAAGACCAGCTAGATCTCAGGAACCTGAAGGCTAAAATAACATACCCCACTCCAATCCTTGTTCTGAGTACCCAGTTAGGACACAGTAGGAAGGGGTGAGCTGTGGGACACCCACTGAGATCCAGCCCTCAACACAAGGCCCACTCAGCTTTACAGGTCACCAAGATTATAATGCCTCCACACCAAAGTTCCTTCCTTGGCACCAAGTCCACAAGGTACCAGGAACAACCAGCAAAGGACAAACAGATGGCTAAAGGCTATAAAAACCAGTCTGGTGATATCTTAGAAATCTCGAAAAAGCTCTACTTCAAGACGCAGCAATACCATTCCTGGGCATATAGCCAAAAGATTCTTCACCAAACCACAAGGACACTGGCTCTACTATGTTCATAGCAGTTTTATTTGTAATAGTTAGAACCTGGAAACAACCCAGGTGGCCTTCAATCAAAGAATGGATTAAAAAAAAAAAAAAACTGTGGTACATTTACACAATGGAATACTACTCAGCTATCAGAAACAAGGAACTCATGCAATTTGCTGCCAAATGGATGGAACTAGAATAGCTCATCCTGAGTGAGCTAACCCAGACCCAGAAAGATGCACATGGCATCTATTCACTTATAACAGGATGTTAGCCATATAGTACTGGATAGCTATCCTAGAACCAACAGACCTAAAGGAACAGGAACCTCGCATAACTATCCTATGAGAAATTTCACCCAGCAGCAGATCAAAACTGATGCTGAGACACACAGTCAAATATTACATGGAGCTATGGGAGTCCTATGTAAGGGGGGGAGGAATAGAGAAACTCAGAGGGGTCAAGATCAACACATGAAGATAAACAGAACCAAAAAAAAGATAAAAAGAACCAACTAACCTATGCCCCTAGAGGCTTACAGAGACTGAAACACTAAAAATAGAAGAAAGAAAAGTGTAGACTTGACCTACACCCCCCTAAACAAATATAGAGGATAGGCAACTTGGTCCTTATACAGACCTCTTAACAATTAGGGGTGGGGTGGTCTCAGTTATAGACCTTGTTACCTGTTAGTGGAACACTTTAATCCAGTGGATATGCCATGTTGAGCGCCAGAGCAAGAGGAAGCTCTTAGCCCTAAAGTGACTAATGAACTGAGGGAGGCGGATATGTGCGGGCACTCCACATTGTAGGAGTAAGATAGGTAAGAGTGGGGGTAAGAGGGTGGGAGAGTGGGACTGGGAGGGGAAGAAGGAGGGGCTGTGATTGAGATGTAACTTGAATATATATATATATATAGATATATAATCAATTTGAATATATATATATATATAAAATCAATGCTCTCTATTCTCAAATGAAAAGATACAGGCAGAATGAATGGATTGAGGAAAAAATTCAATTGTTTGTCATCTACAAGAAACATATCTTCGCTTTTAATAAAAAAACATTCCAGGTTTAAAAAAAATTCAAGACCAGAAGGATTCATAGTAGAATTTCACCAGACATTCAAAGATGATCAACAGACAATATTTCTTAAATTATTTTTAAAAAGAAAGAAAGAAAGAAACAGAAATAACACACCCAAACTCCTATGAAGACATTATCACTGTAATACCCAGAGCATGAAAAGACTCAACAACAACCCAAAAGAAACAACAGGCCAATATCCATGATGTATATAGACTCAAAAATACTCAATAAAATTTTTGCAAGCACAATACAGACATGCATTGAAAAGATTGTATGCCATGCCAAAGGTGACTTTATCCCAGAAATATAGGGATGGTTCAATATACACAAATCAATAAATGTAATAAACCAGATAAATGGACTTAAAGACAAAATCATACCATACTTGAATAGATGCAGAAAAAGCCTTTGACAAAATCCAATGTGCCTTCATAATAAAAGTCCTAGAAAATGTAAGACTAGAGGGAATATTCCTTAACATAATAAGGGCTACGTACAAGGAATTTGATGTCAATACCAACCCAAATGGAGAAAAGTTTGAATCAATGTAAATAAAGTGAGGAATGAGATAGGGATGTCTGTTCCTTTTCAATATTGTGTTCAAAATACTAGCTTGAACAAGGCAAGAGAAGAAAACTAAAGTACTACAAATAGGAAAAGAAATAAAATAAAACTATCCCTATTTGTAGATGTTATGCTATCTATACATTAATCTATACATTAGATATTACAAAAATTCTACCAGAAAACTTTCAGCAATGTGGCAGAATTCAGAATGATTTAGCACAGATCACTAACTTTTTTATATACCAATAACAAACATACAGAGGAGACCATAGACACTTTCATTTACAATAGTCTCAAAGAAAAAAAATAACTAGTAATAAATCAAATCAAGAAAGTGAATGACCTCTATGGTAAAAAGTTTAAGCCTATGAAGAAAGAGATAGAGAAAGAGACTAGAAAATGTAAAGAGATCCCATGCTCATGAATTAATAAAATTAATATTGTGAAAATTACTCTTCTACCAAAAGCTCTGTGCAGATGCAATGCAATCCCAATCAAAATCTCCATGTCATTCTTCACAGAAACAGAAAAAAAAAACTATCCTAAATTCATATGGAACCGCAAAAGACTCTAAATAGCCAAACCAATCTTGAGCCAAAATGATGATGATGATGATGATGATGATGATGATGATGATGATGGAGGGATTACGATTCCAGATCTTAAGACCTATACTATAGGGCCACAACAAAAAACAATGGTATTTGCGAAAAAGCAGACATATAGATCAATGTAACAAAATTGAAGACCCAAACATGTAACTTCAGTTACATAATATTTGACAAAGATGTCAAAAACATATGCTGGAAAAAGAAAGCATCTTCAACAAATGGTGCTGGGAAAACTGGATGTCCACATGTAGAAGGGTGACATTATATTTGTACCTATCACTTTGCACATAAACTAACTCTAAATGGATGAAAGACCTAAATATGTCACTGCTAGAAAACTGCTATAAAAAAAATAGACAGTACCCCTACATGATATAGGTGTAGGAGAGGACTTCTTTATTAGGACTCTATTTGTCTAAGAATTAAGGCCAACAATTGACAAGTAGGACCTCATGAAACTAAAAAGCTTCTTCACAGCAAAAGAAATAGTCAACTGGGTTATAAGGATGCCCAGAAGGGGAGAGAATCTTTGACAAGTGTATATCTGACTAAGATTCAATATGCACAATATACAAAGAACTAAAACAAACAAAAAACTTCAAGAAAACCCAAAACAAAACAAAAAGACTCTAAAAATCAAATGACTAATTCAAAACATAGGCCTGAATGGAGAATTCTCAAAGGAAGAAAAAAAAGGAATAGCTGAGTTGGGGGTGGGGAGGGGCAAGATGGCAGCAACCAACACAGACACATTCTGAGCAAGGGGAAACCAGCTAGATCACTGCAGAGATATACTTGTGCTGAGCAGCAATCTGAGAAGCATGAACCCTAGTGGGCTCTTCCAGCAAAACCAGGGACAATACGATTCCCTATGCTAGACTTCCAGAGACTCAGAAGAACAGAACAGCCAGGCTAGGGAGCAGGAGCACTTCATACGGAGAAGAGCCAGTGAGTCTGAGCCATATAGGACCCCAGCTGGCAGTTCTGACCTCCAGACAGAGGTCCTCACTGGCTTCCTAAGCCCCCAGCTTCCAGGCAGTTGCAGCCATGCCAGCATCCAAAAGAGGACCAGCAGAGCCATAGTAATGGTAATTTCGGGGTGTTTCTCCTTGGGATTTACAACATGGCCGCATCTGGCTGATAGACGGGTGGTTGAGCTAGGAGGCAGCAGAGCCATGCTTCGTGGCAGCACTGTTACGGGTCATAGATGCCAATTTGTAACGCCCTGCTAGTGTTCCATGCACCTTAGCTGGGCACCCTGTCTGCAGCAGCGACAGTGACAGCCCTGGAGCTGTGAAACTGGTCGGGCCCATCGCACAGCTGCCTAAGTGACACAGACTTCACTAGACCACAATACTTTTGCCCTAGAGGGACAAGATGCTCTGAAGATCCACTAGGAGCATCAGGGGAAGATCATGACCACAGATCTGATACACAGGCTGCTGAGGAACTAATAGACCTCTGCTGGCTTAGGCAAGCTGCCCTAGAACACATTACTTTGGGCCAGAGACAGTCTGGCTCCTTACCTACAGGAGACTCTGTTCTGCCCCCACTGTCCTTAGGAGAGCTCCTCAGAGAGGTCTCATTAGTGGCCAGAGGGGCTCTTCCCTGATCCCTGGTCTCCTGGCGCTTCCTGTGACTTGGGTCAAGTGCCACACAGAGCCAGAGACACTCAGTCAGGCTTCTGGCCTCCAGGAGCCACCACTCTGTCCTGCTGCCCCTGGGAGAGACCATTGGAGAGATCTCACTAGCAGCCACAGGGGTGCTTCCTTGGCTCCCAGAGACCCAGGTCAACAGAGGCATAATGAAAATGTGGTCCATCTGCACGATAGAATAAAATTCAAGTGTTAAGAAAAATGAAATTTGCAGATATATGGATGAAATACAAAAGATCATATCAAGTAAGGTAACCCAAACCCAGAAAGACAAATGCCTCATGTTCTCTCTTACTGGAGGCTCCTATCTACAAATCTTCAGATGTGTGTATACACAGTCTATGGTAGCTACTGAAACCAGGAAAGTGGTAAAGTGGGACCACTGCCAGGATAGGGGAATTGGGGAGGGAAACAGGGTACAAGTAACCAGATCACAGAAATTGGAAACAGGGATCCCTCTCTGGAGGAGGAGGGAGGTAAATACAGAAAGATGGAGGAAGGTAAAGGGGAATTTAATGTAGATAAACCTCTGGTTTTGGTGGTGGTTTGGTGGGGTATGGGTAAGAGCTAGGTGGCACTGCAAGGAGTGCTGGTGAGTGCTCTGGCAGGGTGGGCTGCTATGTCTCAGTGTAGTCAGAAAAACTCCTTCCCCAGTGACACAAACCTCTTTAGGCGAAATCATAACTCTAAGGCTGCTGTTTGGTAAAATTTTATTAAAACTTATTTTACGAAGTTCATGATTCCCTAAAATCTATGTGCAGGCACTCCTGAGATGGGTCATGTTCTCTCTATCTCTGTCTCTCTCTCCCTCTCTCCCTCCAAATCAGCCCATGTCTCTCTTCTGAAGTGTGGGCGGGCCCCAAGGCACTGTATTGGTTGGGATTGGGATGATGGCAATGAATTCTACATGGGAACGGTTCCCAGACAATGGTATATGTGCCTAAGCTCACACTTCTATGTGCTACAGTGAAGACGGGCTTTTGGAATGTGTTTTTTTTTCTCAGAAAGATGGGCAGGAACAAAGAGAGAGAGAGAGAGAGAGAGAGAGAGAGAGAGAGAGAGAGAGAGACTCCATTCCTGCCAAGCTCAAAGGGCCTGAAGCCCTAAGACATCCAGGCTTTTTGGGTCTACTCTTTCTCACTGTTTCCAGGTCACATCTCTCTAGTGCCACACCCAACAGGGAACTAGCAGGATACAAGTGATCTGATGTGGGAAATGGGGAAAGGGGGCTTCTTAGGGAACAGAAAGGAAGGTAAATATAGGAGGAGGAAGGGAGGTAATATAACAGTATGGATGGCTGAAAAAGCTACAGGTAATCAAACTATTAACTATTTACCTTAAGCAATCCTATAATGCACATAAGTTTGTGCATAAAAATACACATATAATTTTAATGAACTGTTCTCATCCTGAGATACCTAACAAAAATCTCAATACCAGACATGGGAATTCCTCTTTTGAGTTTTTGGCCAGGGCTGCCTAAGAGATTCCCCAAACATATAGCCTATTCCTATTGCCCTTGATTACAACCTCTAGAGGTATAAGGTAAGTCCTATTGCTGAAGGGATCATGTATTTCAGAAACATGATCCAGAGGCCCCTGAGATGGAACTGAATTAAATGTCTCCTTCCTGAGGACTACCTTTCATGGTACCAGAAGGCACCATGCAACCTTCCAAAGGAGTTGAAGAAACCAACAGTCCTACCCAGATATGATGTCTATGAACTATATCAATGACCAGCATGGCATGATAACCCTATGGATACAGTAGCACACATTCTTTGGTGGTAACCTACTCCTCTCAAATTGGACATAAGTCTTTCTCAACAAGATGGATACCATTTCAGGTAGTGGAAGTCTAGCTAATCAGTGCCAGTGAATTCAGGGTTATGGGAGAAGAATAATTTAGAACCACTAATTTACTAATCCAGCATAATCTCTAACAACATTCAATTATACACAATTGTCCTTTTAACCAGAGAAAAGTGTAGTCTTCTCCCTTCATCAAAGAAACTTCTCTTTGTAACAGATGGAGATCACTACAGAAAACCACAAGCAATCTATATGCAGAGGTATGGAGTCCAGTCCATTCCCAATAGATAAATCTACAAAACATTCCTACACTTAAGGCTCAAGAAACATTGTGGAGGACGGGACAGAAAGATTGTAAGAGCCACAGGATTGGAGACTTTGTTTTTCCTAGTAATTACAAAGTCTCACCAACATGACTCCACAAACATGAGTTGAACAAGGACACCAATGAATATACCAAACTGCACAGAGAATGGGGACAGCCCATGAGGCCTCAACCCTACACAAAGAACTACAGGCAACTGAATGAAACTGGGAGTAGGGGGAGAGAGCCCTCTCCAGAGAAAAAGCACACCAATTGGTTGTCCAGTGCTGTGGTGGTTTGAAAATGGACCCCATAGGCTCATAGGGAGTGACACTATTAGAAGATGTGCCTTATTGGAGAAAATGTGTCACTGGGGATGGGTTTTGAGGTTTCAAATTCTCAAGCCAGGCCCAGTGTTTCTCTCCCTTCTCTCTCTTCCTGCTGACTGCCAATCCAGATGTGGAACTCTCAGCTACCTTTCCAGCTACCAACCATATCTTTCTGCATGCCACCATGCTTGCCACCGTGATGATAACGGAATAAACCTCTGAACCCTTAAGCTAGCCCCAATTGAATGTTTTCCTTTATAAGAGTTGCCGGGCTGGAG
The DNA here is from genome assembly GCA_907164525.1 of Lophiomys imhausi. Classification (NCBI taxonomy): domain Eukaryota; kingdom Metazoa; phylum Chordata; class Mammalia; order Rodentia; family Muridae; genus Lophiomys; species Lophiomys imhausi. The sequence continues at coordinate 987,351 of CAJQZJ010000512.1, read as the reverse complement.
AGATGGCTCAGCGGTTAAGAGCACTGGCTGCTCTTCCAGAGGTCATGAGTTCAATTCCCAGCAACCACATGGTGGCTCACAACCATCCATAATGAAATCTGGTGCCCTCTTCTGGCCTGCAGATATACCTGCAAACAGAACACTGTATACATAATAAATAAATCTTTAAAAAAAAAAGTTGCCATGGTCAAGGCATTTATAAACAATAGAAACCCTAACTAAGACAGAAGTTGGTACCAGGACTGGGGTATTGCTGTGATAGGGTTGCCATATCCAACTTTTGTATAATAGTAAAGATGAATCTTTTTAATTATTTAATATATATTTATTAATATGTATATGTACTTATAACAAATATAAATAATTACCTAACTCCTAGCCCTAAGAATGACTACAACCCCTGTTACTTAACAACTAAGCCGATTGATAATTATAATTGATTATTATCTAACAACTAATCCTAACATTTTAGAAGGATACAGTCTCTGGGGCAGGTCCTCAGTGGTCAGGGACACAGTCTCTGGGGAAGGTTCTCAGTTGTCAAGTGACGTTAATGCCAGTTACACTTTTGTTTGCTCTCTTAGACATCCTGAACCTTCTACTCTCAATTTTGCTTCAGAGATCGTCTTGGAGAGATGTTCCACTTCAGCCATCATGGATTTATATGGTCAGGGTGAAAAAAAAAGTAGAAAAAAAATATGGGTTGGATTTAGGGATTTCTCTCTTTCTCTATTCCTTGTCTCTCTAAGATAAATATTATTTTGTTTATATTGATAGAAATTTAATATTATTTTGTATATGAAATTTAAGATTATTTTGTATATATTAATACAAGTTTAAAATTATTTTGTATATACTGATTGAAAACTAAAAGTTTATTTTATTTATTGATAAGAATTTAAAATCATTTTGTTTGTATCTTGCTTTAATGTCTTTTGATTGTCAAAAGATGTAAATACAACTACCTATGATATCGTTAGAAATTTAAGGTTGGGGATCCAAGATGGCAGCGGCCGACATGGACGTATTTTGATTTTGGGGTCAACAGTCACAAGGTGGCAAGTGTTGCAGGACGCTGTACAAAGGGCACGACCCCTTCTAAATCTCACCCAGCTACACAGGGACCACGGAAGATGCCTGGGCAGGAAGCCCCTTCCAACTCTCAGACACGCTAGGAAGCCTCTGGACCCGGGAATTGGGATAAGCCATCCCCCCAAAAGGAGAAATACCCGTTAAGTTCCTACCTAATACCCAGCCGGCAGATTCAGAAACCACGCAGAGATAATCCCCACCCTGCTGGGCACTCCCAGGTCTCACACAGAAGATCCAGTTATCTGGGAAAGGTTGCGACCCTTGGAAGTGAAGTAGCTCCACTGCAAAGCGCCTTCAGATCCCAGTCTGTGATATCACAGGCCAGTTTCCAAGCCGCGGGAGCTGCAAGGCTATTGGAGCTGAACTGCAGATTTACCCACTACAGGAACCAACCCCCGGCAAACTGTGAGATATTGGAAACTGTCCTATATCGAACTTTTGTACTAGTAAGGGCCCTTCCGGCAGGGAATCAGAGCTTACTTGTGCACAGCTCCACCACTTCAATTTATTAGGTCCCCACCTGGGAGGCGGGACTGAATGACTCTCCTTATAGGGGTGGAGTAAGGCAACTCCTACACCACAGTGCCCCCTTTAGACCCAAGTCCAGAAGACAGCAAAAAAAAAAAATTCCTCATGGCCAGAGACCAGAGACAAAAAAAAAAAACCAAAAAAAAAAACAGAGCGAAATGTCTCCAACAAAAGAAAGCAATGCTATTCCGTCCAGCCCAAACCACCTCAACACAACTGAAACACATGAAAACGATGACAATTCTACATTATGGAAAGTGATAAAGTCCCTTCAAGAAGAACTTAAAACTATGAAGGAATTCAAAGAAGCCACAATTCTACAAGTCAAAACAACGAATAACATCATTAAAGAGCTCCAAGCCAAGGTGGCCCAGCTTGAACAGGAAAAGGATAAAGCAATGAAAGATCTCCAGACAATAACAAGCAAACTGGAGAAGGAAATGTACAAAACGAACACTACCATTCAAGACATGAAAATAGAAACGGAAACAATAAAGAAAACACAGTCAGAGTTAAAAGAGGAAATGGAGAATCAAGAGAAGAGAACAGGAACTACGGATGTGAGTATGAAAAATAGGATGCAAGAGATGGAAGACAGGATCTCAGGCATGGAAGATTCGATGGAAGAAATCAGTACAACATCCAAAGAAAATGAGAAGGCTAAAAAATCTCTCACCCACAACATCCAAAAAATCAAGGACACAATGAAAAGAGGGAACCTAAGAATTATAGGCATAGAGGAAAGAGAAGACTCCCGACTCCATGGTCCAGGAAATATCTTCAACAAAATCATAGAAGAAAACTTCCCAAACCTAAAGAAAGAGATGCCAGTAAAAATCCAAGAGGCTTACAGAACACCAAACAGATTAGATCAGAAAAGAAACTCCTCTCGCCACATAATAATAGAAACTCCAAATGTAGAGAACAAAGAAAGGATATTAAAAGCTGTAAGAGAAAAAGGCCAAGTCACATACAAGGGCAGACCCATCAGAATCACACCTGACTTCTCCTCAGAAACTTTAAAAGCTAGAAGGGCCTGGACGGATGTCCTACAAGCCCTGAGAGAACAGAGGTGCCCAGCCAGACTACTATACCCAGCAAAACTCTCTATCAACATAGAAGGAGAAAACAAGATATTCCATGACAAAATCAAATTCAAACAATATCTCCTCAAAAACCCAGCCCTACAGAAGATCCTAGAAGGAAAATTCCAACTACACCCAAGAAAACAGAGGAAATAGAAACCTCCACAGCAACTAAACAAAAGAGAAACACAAGACAGCCAGCTGTACCAAAATAATGGGAAATAACAACCCCTGGTCACTAATATCCATCAACATCAATGGACTCAACTCGCCAATAAAAAGACACAGACTTACAGACTGGCTCCGTAAACAAGACCCATCTTTTTGCTGTATACAAGAAACACATCTCACTATTGAAGATAAACACTACCTCAGAGTAAAGGGCTGGGAAAAGGTCTTCCAAGCAAATGGACCCAGGAAACAAGCTGGATTATCCCCCCTAATATCAAACAAAATAGACTTCAAATTGAAGTTAATAAAAAAAGACAGAGAAGGGCATTACATACTCATTAAAGGAAATATACACCAAGAGGTCATCTCAATATTGAACATTTATGCCCCAATTACAAAGGCACCTACATTTATAAAAGAAACGCTTCTAAAACTTAAATCGCACATCGATCACAACACTTTAATATTGGGAGACTTCAACACCCCACTCACAACTATGGACAGATCATCAAGACAGAAGCCAAACAGAGAAATAATGAGTCTAACAGAGATCATGAAACAAATGGACCTAACAGATATCTACAGAACGTTTCACCCAAACACAAAAGAATACACCTTCTTCTCAGCACCTCGCGGAACCTTCTCCAAAATCGACCATAGTTGGACACAAAGATAGCCACAACAGATACAAGAAAATTGAAATAACCCCTAGTATCTTATCAGACCACCATGGAATAAAGCTGGACTTCAATAGCAAAAGAATCAACAGAAAGTCTACACTCACATGGAAATTGAACAACTCTTTACAAGAGGACCACTGGGTCAGGGAAGAAATAAAGAAGGAAATCAAAGACTTCTTAAAATCCAACGAAAATGAAGACACAACACACCCAAACGTATGGGACACAATGATAGCTGTGCTATGAGGAAAGTTCATAGCATTAAGTGCCTTCAAAAAGAAAATTGTGACAGCTCATATTTGCGAATTAATAGCTAAACTGGGTGAATTGGAAAAAAAAGAAGCAAATGCTCCCAAGAGGAGCAGAAGGCAGGAGATCATCAAACTTAGGGCTGAAATCAGCAACTTAGAAACAAAAAGAACTGTACAAAGAATCAATGAAACCAAGAGTTGGTTCTTCAAGAAAATCAACAAAATAGACAGACCCTTAGCCAAATTAACTAAAAGACAGAGGGAGAAAACACAAATCAGCAAAATCAGAAATGAAAAGGGTGAAATAACAACAGACATTGAGGAAATCCAGAGGATATTTGAATCCTACTTTAAAAATCTATACTCCACCAAATCTTAAAACTTAAGTGAAATGGACAATTTTCTTGATAGATTCCACCTACCAAAGCTAAATCAAGATCAGATAAACAGATTAAACAGCCCTATAACCTCTCAGGAAATAGAAACAGTCATTATAAATCTCCCAAACAAAAAAAGCCCAGGGCCAGAAGGCTTTAGCACGGAATTCTACGGGACCTTCAAAGAGGAGCTAACCACCAATACTTTTCAAACTCTTTCACCAAATAGAATCTGAAAGAACATTGCCAAACTCATTCTACGAGGCCACAATCACCCTGATTCCTAAACCACACAAAGACCCAACAAAGAAAGAGAACTTCAGACCAATCTTCATCATGAACATAGATGCAAAAATACTTAATAAAATACTAGCAAACCGAATTCAAGAACACATCAAAAGTATCATACACCATGATCAGGTAGGCTTCATCCCAGGGATGCAGGGATGGTTCAACATACAAAAATCTATCAACGTCATTCAAATGTAAACAAGATGAAAGAAAAAACCACATGATAATCTCGCTAGATGCAGAAAAGGCATTTGACAAAATTCAACACCCCTTCATGCTAAACGTTCTGGAGAGAACGGGCATAGAAGGGCTGTACCTAGAAATAATAAAGGCAATATACAGCAGGCCAGTGGCCAACATCAAAATAAATGTTGAGAAACTTGAAGCATTTCCTCTAAACTCAGGGACAGGACAAGCATGTGCACTTTCACCATATCTCTTCAATATAGTACTTGAAGTTCTTGCTAGAGCAATAAGACAACTAAAGGACATCAAGGGGATAAACATCAGAAACGAAGAAGTCAAATTATCCCTATTTGCAGATAATATGATAGTATACATAAGCGACCCCAAAAATTCCACCAGAGAACTCTTACAGCTGATAAACACCTTCAGCAAAGTGGCTGGATACAAAATTAATTCAAAAAAATCAGAAGCCCTTCTTTATACAACAAACAAAAGGGCTGAGAAAGAAATAAGGGAAACAACCCCCTTCACAATAGCCACAAACATCATAAAATACCTGGGGGTAACTCTAACCAAGCAAGTAAAGGACCTGTACAACAAGAACTTCAAGCCCTTGAAGAAAGAAATGGAAGAGGCCTTTAGAAGATGGAAAGATCTCCCATGCTCATGGATA
>CAJQZJ010000512.1:853186-924564 GCA_907164525.1 Lophiomys imhausi | reverse complement strand
GTGTGTGTGTGTGTGTGTGTGTGTGTGTGTGTGTGTGTGTGTGTGTGTGTTTCAGGTTGGGTTGGAACACAACGGATCTGGATCTCTGGATTATTTTCAAGTTTCAGGGATAATGACTTTGTGGTAATTTTGTTTCACCTGTCTTTCTCCTTAGCCAGGTGTTGTTCCTTGAGGGCAAGAGGCAAAGAGATTCTTTAAAAGAGTTTGCTAATCAAATGACTCAACAACACGGTGCCAACAAAATATTCAAAACCCAACATTCATATATATATATATATATAAAGCACTATAAAGGCTAACAGGTTGTCTTAGTTTGGTAGAGAAAAAATGTAAAATTGATGTGACAAACTTCCTTCCATTTTCTCACTCTTAAACTGCAATGTCCCTAAACTGATATTACTTGGTTAGTGAGTTCTGAAAACACAATTAATCTCTTTCCCCCATTAATGTGTACTGCAAGTGTATAATGAATTTGTGAAGTGATGGCCTGTATTTTAAGATGGGACTTTTTTTTGCATGAAGTTCGTCATTTATGGAAGGGTGTCAGCAGAATAAGTTAGAGACTAGGATTAACCCAAGTCCAATAGGAAGCCAACGGCTGAGCACAGTGCTCGGCCCATATTGGACCTTTGACAAATACTGAGTGCTGCTGCTGCTCTCCTTATTAATTACTCCTTTCATCGAGTAATCCCCCTCAATCCTCTTTACATTAAAAGCAGTTCAAGGAACACTATAAATGTTTCTGATCCTGGCTGAAGCTGTGGAGTATTGTAGACTAATCACCTTTACAGATCTATGGTCTTTCCTAATAGCAGAAAAAAAAAATCCAAACATATGCTTGATAAGCTCTTGTGATTCTTCCTAATTGCAGCCTGGCTCTCTGTCACAGCTGGAGGACACACTGTTCCAAGATTCCTTCTGCTGTTCTCCAGTTAATCACAATACGGAATCCTCAAACTCGGATGATGTATAACAGCATATACTGCTTTATACACAGTTCTGACATTATTTGTAAAATAGACCATCTAATAGAGATCCCACTAAAATGCACTCCTTTCCAGTTGGTTGCTCATTATTAACAGGCTTATTTCAATTAGTCCGTGAGTAAGAATGAATGCTATTGGCACTGATGGCTTCATGTCATGGAGAAATGGCAGTGCTTCTTACTAGTCATGCCAAATTGAGCAAGCAAAAGTCCAGGATGCCAGTCTAATCAGAATCACAGATAAAGTACAAAGACTTTTTTTTTTTTTTAGTGTAAGTGGATCACAAATACTGGATGAGATAAACTTAGGCTAAAAAGTTACAGGTTATCAGCAATTCAAATTCAACAAAGCATCCTGTATTTTACCTGGCAACCATGTTTTTATACAACTACTGTATTCACCTTTACTTGTAATGTTCTAAATACATGAATTTGATGACCCAAAGAGAATATACATTTAACGAACAGTACTAGTATTATCTATCACAATATTTTTAAATGTTATAAGATTTCAATCTTTATCTGAATAAATTTTGATAATATTTTACAAGTCCATATGATAGCCATTTCCTAGTACAAGGAAAGTGCATAAACAAACCACCAGAAATTACCAACAAATCATGGTCAGGTATACACTCAGGTTAGACTACTTTGAAATGAGTTTCATGTTGCAAACTAGAGGGCCAAGCTATCCCATCGCAAAAGGCTTCTGCTAGTTCACAAAGGTCATATTTACCTGTAGCTACTGGCATTTCCTCATTCCTAGAGGAACAACAAAGGGAAGTGTTCCGTTCCAGGTGAGTGGGAAAGGGTGTAAGAAATAAGAAGATAACAGTATTTGGTTCAGGTGGGAATGTATCAGGCAAACTGCTCACCCTGACACACATTCAAAAGACCACTAAGTAATCATAATGATACTATTATCACTCATTAAAATTCCAGTCCTATTTCATGCAGCTTTATGTGAAGAAAATTCTGACTGCACAAGGGCCATAACTTTCCTTTTCCAGGTGGGGAGAGGGGTACCATAAGGTTGGCATTTAATTAATGACAATGAAAGTAGAGATTCAACAATATGTCCTGGTTGTGTTCTCAGTGGAGTATCTACTTCAGAATCTGAAAGAGAAGGATCTAAGTAAGAGGGAGCCTCTGGTGTATTCCCAAACATTAGTAAAAAAAAAAATCAGACAAGCAATACCTTTACCAAATCATTCACAAGGAGAGCTAAGGAAATAAACCACAAACTTGTAAGAGAAGCACTCTGCAGCTGCAAACTTGTCCCTTATCTCACTGTCACTGTGCTACTAGAGACACTGCCAGGTTGCTGTTAATTAGATCATTTCAAACTCATGGAATGGAGGTTATTGTTTAAAAGTGGTGCTGAGAATCTACTCCAACTTCCAGCCTAGAGCTGCTGTTGGGATCTAGAATACATCTGAATTTTAAGAAGATTTTTAATATCCCAATGTGCTTCCCTTTTCACAGTGAGGGAGGGAGGACAGGAAAATGCAAGGAAAGCAAATACTGTTAAAGGTCTTCAAACATTGCATTTTGATAGGCTCTGTTTTCTTCTCTATATAGCAGGTCTTCAAATTCTAAAGTATGTGTTTTTGTTTTTTTAAAGCATCTGAACATCACCCACTGTGGCCACTCATTCCTCAAGTAAAACTCAAGGCTGTGAGGTATTAACTTCTGTATCATTGCCTTGCACTAGTATCTTTAAATCTTCTGTCACTCAAAGCGGGAAGACATGGAATCCTATGGCTTGGAGTGTTTCCAACAACATCCCTATGGAGTAGCAATGTGGAATGTTCAGGGTATGACAGGATTTGGAGCAAAAACCTTAGCTTTGGATACTGGATTTGTAACTTACTGATTGTGTAAGCATGGCCAGGTTACTATTCCCTTAGGCCAATAGCCTTATCTGTAAATGAATTGATTAGACCTAATGAGAAAATGTACATGGAAGTAACTTGTAAATGGGAGAGCTGTATAAAAATAGTATTCTTAATATAGGACTCAAATGGAATTTCCACCTTGTACTAGTAGTTTGGGAACAGGGCAAATGTGGTCTTTGAAGAGGTCCTGGTGGCTGTAGAAGGTCGTAGTCTGGAATGTTAAGCATCATTCTGGCATAAAGACTAAAAGACTGACCCTGCAACCCTTATTTACATGTATCCTCTCAATGACTTTTCATGAGTCTAAGTAGAAAATCAGCTCCTTTTTTTTTTTTTTTTTTTTTTGCACAGCTTCCTGAAGAGTTGATCCTCCCTCTCCCCCTCTTCTGACAAACGATTTGGCTTTCCCAAGAAGGGACTGGACAACACATGCAAATGGCTCAATTTATGCAGCTTGCATCTTCTTAACTGCCACCAGATCCTACTGACCAAACATTTGAGTCCATTAATGGTCTATACCCATTCCAACAACACACTGTTACAAGGCCTAACAACAGAATAACTAATGCCAAATGTAAAAGATATACCACAAAATTGAAGTGTGTGTTTAGATTGTATTTGAAAATGATTTGAAGGCAAACTTTTGCTATTTGTGATGTATGATTATCACTACATAGGACTAATACATGCACAGTCATTGCATTCTAGATGTATAAAGCAAAGAGATAATTATTTTTTTTTGTCTTGGATTACAGTGCTGGGGCTAGAAACCAGAGCTTTACACACTTGAGGCAAGTACTCAGCCACTGAAATACACCCTGCAGTCTCAGCTAATACCTTTTGTACTCTCAAAAACCTCATGGAAAAATAAGATTTTCAAAGTTATAATTATTCAGTCTTATTAATTATACAAATTAAAGGGTTTTGTTTTAATATTCACATGTATGCCATATGCCAGACTTTGTCATCTCCCTCCTAAGCTACTCCTCCCTGGTCCCCTTCCCTCTCCCTAAGACTTTATCTTGTTTTCATGCTAAAGTTGTGTTGTTTCATTTTCACTTATCAGAGAAACTATTTGATTACTAGTCTTCCTGTGACTGGTTAATTTTCCTTCTTGGAAAACAGATTTAGCTAATCTGGACAATTTGGCAAAATCTAGGTAATTTAGCCAGTTCCATCCATTTTCCCACAAATCATATGTGTCGCGTCCCCCTTGACCAGCAAGGATGATGCAACTCACAAAAGCTCTTCTCAAGCAGTTTATTCAGGTCCCTTGAAAACAGTCTTCCGAATGCCCGGGCAGACCCAACCCACAGGCTAAATACTATATGAACCGCCAATCAAGTAAAGCCACGTGGTGCTATCTTAGAGGCCCACGTATGCGGAAGCAAACCAGATCAGCGGTCTTAACCAAATATGGACTTGTTTACCACCGAGAGCGCTCACCATTGGGCTGGTGGAAGGCGGAAACTGGCGCCATCTTTAGGGCGCGGCACGTCGCAGCTCTCTACAGTTCACCCTTTTTTATTTTTTCTAAAGTTGGTAGAAGTCCATGGAAAGGCTTCGTAATCCCCCTATCTGGGGATCTCAGGGTGGGCCTGAGCCTGTAGAAGGGCGGTGCTCAAACTCTTACCCGTCTCTGGGTCAGCCTCCCCACTCGGGACTGCCCTGTCTTAGGTGGCCGAGACTTACCTGTGTACTCCGTCATTGACTTGCCAGACCCTAATATCTGTGGAACAAATACCTCAGTGGGCAGGGACTACGCTCAGTGAAGATTTAAGGCTTCATGGCAGCGAGCCATGCCTGAGGGGACTGGCCCGCCTCAATGGCAACAAGGGCCTGTATAATCATGGCTGCATTACGCTTTTGTGTGGCTCTCATTTTGTAGATGCACCATAGGCAAACCAGACAGGCTAGTATCATCAGTATCGCCAAAGAGCCTACGCCCGCCAACTCCTTAAGATGATCCATAGCTGTCTGTATCCAGGAAGTCAAACCAGTAGCCAGGCTCAAATCCACCCGAGTGGAGTTGATGTGGATGATGGTTGCTCTCAGCTCTCTCATCAAATTTTCAAATTCAGCTGACCAATCCTGTAAGAGGAACTTTGACAATTGTCTAGACAAATTAGCAGCCTTTGTAAAATTTTGATACTGCACCGAAGTAACACACAAACCTTGCATTTTCCACTCACACCCCAATTGTGCTAGTTGCCAAAGAGAATCAATCTGTTCTTGTATTAAATCTATGCGTTGATTAACTATCATAAGGCCTCCTTTGAGATGAGAATTCATAGAGGTCTGAGTATCCAATGCCTGTGCTACAGTGGCTGAGATGTTATTGAGGGCATTGGCAGTCTGTATAGAACTAGACAAGGCAATAGCTGAGGCAGTAGCCCCCACAGCAGCAATAGTGATGGCAGTAACAAGAGCTGCAGTGATGCCAAAATCTCTTTTAAACCTGAATAGCATTATGGTATTAGGAGCCTCTACAGGAACTGGTACATATTGAGGCATTCTAGTCACCACAGCCACAGGAAAGGCTGTGGCATTCCAGCACAGGGCATAAAAACATATGCCCGGAGAGCATACTAACTTTTCTTTACCCAAGGATGCACTCCCATTACTTACAATCCACAGAAAAGGAGGCCAGAGACACACTGGCGAAGCTGAAAAGGTCTTATTGCGGTAAGAATGAAACGAAGAAATCCAAGTACCAGAGCCACTACTACTAGAAAAATCCAATTTGGTAGCGGACCCTAGGGAAAAATTACCTATTTGATAAATTCCTCCCCCAAGCATAATGACAGGTCCCAAGTCCATGCAACTTCCATTTACCCCACACAAAAGCCACAAATCAAAAGGATTGGTGGCAGTCTGCTGAGGATCCCTAGTAGATATATCAAGCATTCCTGTACAAGACTTATTCACTATATTACTAATCATGGGGCTAAAGGAAAAATAATCTTGTTGAACCCAAACTGCTCTGCGCTCCTGACATCCAGTCCAGGGAAAAGGTCCTTCCTCTCCTGTGGATCCTCTACAAAAAGGTGCCCAGCGTGGCTGTCTGGGGGGGTCCCGGTCAGAGACTCGTGTGGGCCAACATCCTTCAAGGCGAGAACCGTTGCCTGAAAACAAACCACCACTCCTACCCCCAAACCTCAGGTGTGGTAAAAAATCTGCTGACTGCTGAGACAATTTAATGCATTCTGTATCATCTGACCTATTAAGCTCATTAAAAAGCACAGACTACCCTTCAAGCTGACATTTCTATTACCCTCTATAGGGCTTTTCTGATCATCAAAGGGAAGGTAGGGTAAGCCTAAGCTTCTATTACTGCTAAATAAGCGTGGAAACACAGTTGCATCATGTCTGACCGGCATCAGCTTTGGGAATATCGACAGGATCCCCCATCTCAGCTCGGTCATTCCTGACATACTCACTGCTACTATCACCAGGATCCTTAGGAAGGTCTTCATGACGAATCTTCCTCACAAGGCGTTCAGGCACCCACATTGGATCTTGTTGATCCTGAGGAAAAACACAAACAGACCCTCTCGCCCATGTAAGCACAGGGTCAGGCCCCTGCCAAGAGCCTGTCAAAATATCCTTCCACTTCACCATGCTTTTAGGTGGACCATGAGAATCCTGATGTCTGTCCGCTGCTGAGCGGCCTTGAACATCCAAATTTAAAAAATTTAAAGTAAATAAGGCTAAAGACATTCTCTCCTTGGGGGTACGGCCTTGGCCTATTCCCCCTTTCTGTTTTTGCAAGCATACTTTCAAGGTGCGATGAGCACGCTCCACAATTCCTTGTCCTTGAGGATTGTATGGTAATCCGTGATTAAGCTGTACCTCCATCTGATTGCAGAAGGAGACAAAGGACTGTGCCATATAGGCTGGTCCATTGTCTGTTTTCAGCTGCTGTGGTTTTCCCCATGCAGCCCAGGCTTCTAAGCAATGCCCTATGACATTGCGAGCCTTTTCTCCACTCATAGGTGTAGCATGTGTGATACCTGAGCAGGTATCCACAGATACATGAATATATTTTAAGGTTCCAAACTCTGAAATGTGGGTAACGTCCATTTGCCAGATTTTGAGTGGCATCAACCCTCTAGGGTTCACTCCCACACTGGGAGGATGATGATGAATCACACACTGAGGACAGTCCAAAACCACTTGTCTAGCATCTGCTCTAGACAAATGGAATTTCTGCTGTAGAGTTCTGTCATTTACAAGAAATAATTGGTGAAACTGTCTGGCTTGGTCCAGGAATGAGCTCCAAAAAATGCATGTCATCCTAGTCCATTGATCAACTTTATCATTACCCTCACTTAATGGTCCAGGTAATCCTGTATGTGCTCTAATATGTTGAATATAAAAACACCTTTTTCTCTGCCAGATTAAACCTTGTAACTCTTGTAATAAGGCACATAAAGTACTACTATTCTTAATAGGACCTGCTAACTCTAATACTTTCACTGCGTTGACCACATAAACTGAATCTGAGATCAAATTGAATGCAAATTGACATCTTTTAAACACCTCAATTACTATTTTCAACTCTAATATTTGGGGGGAGCCCGGTTGAAATTGGCATAGCACGGGCTCTAGTCTTTCTATCAAATAGGCTCCGCAGCCTGTCTTTGAGCCATCAGTAAATACATTTGGTGACCCTTGAAGTGGTACTGCTGAAGTAACCTTAGGGAATATCACTGGGTGCTCCTTAAAAAATGATAGCAATGGATGCTTAGGATAATGGTTATCAATCACTCCCTCAAAGCTACATAGCAATATTGTCCAATCATCTACAGTGCCACACAAAATCTTAATTTGATGACTGGAATAGGGCACTATTATACTGGCAGGAGCAACTCCAAAAGACTGCAAACATTGTTGGATACCATTCAAGGCTAAAGCAGCAACTGCAGTGGGATAATGTTCTATGGATTTTTTTGGAGAAATCTTCGAATAAGTCCATAATAATGGTCCGTCCTGCCATAGCAATCCTGTAGGTTGACCATAGGTGGCAAATATGCACAATGCAATGGGCTGTCCTTCCTGCCATCTCTTTAGGAAGGCACTCTGTAACCTTTCTTCCACTTTACATAAAGCTTTTCTTGCTTCTACTGTTAATTGCCGAGGAGAACTAAGTGCTGTATCACCTTTCAAAATATCATATAGGGGTCTTACTTCATAATTTGATAGCTTTAAATAGCCTCTTACCCAATTGATATCTCCTAACAACCTTTGAAAATCATTTAGAGTCTTTAAATTATCGTTTCTTATCTCAATCTTTTGAGGTATTATCTTTTCAGGTCCAACCTTCACTCCTAAATAATCAACCATATGTTCCTTTTGAACCTTATCAGGAGCAATAAACAACCTTTTCTTTTTTAATAATTGAACTAATTCTTCATAGGCCCGATCTAACATTTGCTCACTCTTAGCTGCCAGTAAGATATCATCCATATAATGAACACATCTCAAATCTGGAAAATTCTTTCTCAAGGGAGCAATGGCTTCCCCCACATACAGTTGGCACATAGTGGGGCTGTTTGCCATGCCCTGAGGTAATACTACCCATTCAAACTGCTGATCAGGTTCCTCATGGTTACAGGATGGAACAGTAAATGCAAATCTCTATCTTTGGCACACAAAGGGATGGAGAAAAAAAATCCCTTATATCTATAACTATAATGGGCCATGAGGCTGGCAAAGATGATAAAAGCGGCAAGCCGCGTTGCACTGGGCCCATGATCTGCATTTGTTGGTTTATGGCACGCAGCTCATGCAACAATCTCCATTTTCCAGATTTCTTTTTAACGACAAAGATAGGTGTATTCCAGGGAGATACAGATGGTTTTATATGCTTTAAAGACATCTGTTCATCCACCAACTCTTTGGCTGCATTCAATTTTACAGAGGAAAGTGGCCACTGAGGAACCCATACTGGGTCCTCTGTCTTCCAAGTTATGGGAATGCGCTCCTCAGTGGCCCCTAGGAAAAACCCAGGCCCTGTCTCTTTTGTCTTTGCTGCATAAATATGGGACTCTTCCGCCCCTGCAAATATTTTCCTATTCCAAAACCTGGAGCATATCCCATATCTTGCATCATACGTTGGGCTGAATCAGAATAGTCATTATTCAATTTAAATCCCATATCCTTTAAAAGGTCTCTTCTCCAAAGGGAGATAGGGAGCTCAAGTACATATGGCTGCATTTCTCCTCAGTGGCTTTCTTGGTCCTGCCACTTTAATAATCTTACACTCATATCTGGAGTCTTAGCATAACCCAGGCCTTGAAGTGTTTGAGAAGAGGCTTGTACAGGACAACCTGAAGGCCAGTCTTTCTTTGCTATGATACTCCTATCAGCCCCAGTATCCAAAAGGCCCAGGATCTTTTTACCATCAACTTTTAACTCCAAGACGGGTCGTTGGTCCAAATCCAAGGAGAGAAAAGTCAGATCCGTGCCCGTGTACCCAAAACCATCTTTTCCTCTCTCTCGATCCCTTGCCGCATAGCGATCATGTAAGCTCGGCAACATGATCAACTGAGCAATTCTATCTTCAGGAGAGATAGCTGTTATACCACGGGGTGAGGCTACCATGATCTTAACCACTCCTGTATAATCGGGATCTATAACCCCAGGATGAACAATAAGTCCTCTCAAGGCTGATGATGACCTCCCTAACAGCAAGCCAACTGTACCAGGTTCAAGGGGTCCTTTAAAATCTGTTTCAATTAACTGGACCCCCATTTGGGGCGTTAATACGAGTCTGGTGGTGGAGCAGAGGTCCAATCCTGCTGAGCCTGCAGTGGCTCTCCACGGTCTCTCGGATGGCAGAGGGTTGGCCATCTCTCTTGATTCTGTTCTTTGTCCTGATACTCTACTGCCCCATATATTTGTGGGCCCTGGGGTCGTGGGCCCCGCTGTCCATTTTTTGGACGAGCACCACCATAACCTTGAGTTAAAGGCTGGCCATGGATGTCTGTCACTGAACGGAATTCATTAGCCCAATGGTTCCCTTTTTTACATTTTTGGCATAACCCCGGCCGCCTGGGGCGTTGTACACTTCCTGTACTTTCTGTACTCTTTCCCCCTGGGCATTGTCTTTTAAAGTGTCCCATCTTGCCACACTTAAAACAAACTCCTGAACTTCCTCCATCTTTTCTGGTCAACTGTACTATTGTGGCAGCAAGACCAGCATTAGTTAACGGCCCTCCAAATTCTCTACATACTTTCATCCAGGCTTCTAGCCCTTTACTCTTGTAAGGGGTGATAGCGGCTCTACACTCTTTGGTGCATTGCTCATAAACTAACTGTTTTATTAATGGCAAAGCAGCATCCGGGTCACCAAAAATCTTCCCTGCCGCTTCCACCAATCGTGCCACAAAGTCTGAAAAGGGCTCCATCGGGCCCTGTAGAATCTTAGTTAAGTTCCCACTCACCTTCCCTTTGTTAAGAAGGGATTTCCAAGCCTTGATAGCTGTCTGGTTTATTTGTTCATAAACCTGATTGGGATATCCTGTCTGCTGGTTGGCAAATCTCCCCTGCCCAAGCAGCATATCTCTATCCCAGGCTGGATTTCCATTTCTCTGATTAATGGCTGCTTGCTCAGTGGCATACTCAATCAAGAAAGCTTTCCAGTCTAAGTATTGCCCTGGACTTAAGCAGGCGCGGGCCAGGCCACTCCAATCACTCAGAGTCATAAAATGTCTGCTTAATGCTTCTACTTGAGCCAATGTAAAAGAAGCGGTAATGCCATAGGTACGAACCAACTCTACAAGGGATTTAACTACTTTAAAATCAAGCGGTTCCTCATACCTGTTCCCTTGTGGATCTTGGTATACCGGATAGGCAAACTGTAATTCTGTTCTTACTTGTGTCCACATCCCCGGGCAGAAAGATCTCCCTACTTTCAGGGACTAAACAGGCTGATCTATCTGAATGGCTTCTGGATATGGAGGGGGAGTTGAAGGCGCTGTGGCAACGGCTTTACTTACACCGACCACCGCCAACGTGGCTGAAGGCACCATGGCAACAGCTTCACTTACACTGTCTGCAACCAACGTGTCTTTCTCTTTTATCTTTTTCTTTTCCCTTTTTCTAATAGCAGTCGTCTCCAACTGTTCTATTAGAGCGTGTAGCTCCCCTTCAGAATCCGTTCCCTCTGAGTCCTCAAAATCTCTAAAATCTCTAAGATTGGGATAGAGAGGGACCTTCTTTTTGCTTCCCTTTCCACTGTCTGCCTGCTCAGATCTTTCACCTTTGTTGCTTCCCTTTTCACTGTCTGCCTGCTCAGATCTTTCCCCTTGCAGCAGTTCCAAGGCTGATTCTCCCTCCTTGATTGCGTTACAGCATCTCTGATCTTCTAAACAACTCCTCACCATCTTCCAAATCGTTCTTACTCCATGCTTCAGAGTACCTTGCTCCCAAGCAAAATCCAAGTCCCTGCCTAATTTGTCCCAGCAGGATACCGTAAGATTCCCGGACACTGCAAACCATGGAGCCACGGAGTTGCATTTATTCAAAAATCTTTCTAGGGTTGACTTCTTAAGTTTCAAATTCCTAGCGAAAAGTAGCTCCTGAAGAGCCAGAAAAATTGGATGTGACTGAGACAATCCCATGATTAAAAATTTACTTTCAGTTCGTAGTTTCCCTGCAAAACTTTACCTTTTGTTCGCAATCTCCGCGAAACTTTACCCTTTGTTCACTATTTCCACAAAACTTTACCTTTTGTTCACTATTTCCGTGAAACTTTATTGTCCCAATTTACCCCGGGAACTTACCAGTGCACTGCCCCTGACTGCAGGAGTTCTGAGTCTTTTCTGGTTCCCCGTACGGGCCACCACTTGTCGCGTCCCCCTCGACCAGCAAGGATGACGCAAATCGCAAAAACTCTTCTCAAGCAGTTTATTCAGGTCCCTTGAAAACAGTCTTCCGAATGCCCGGGCAGACCCAAACCACAGGCTAAATACTATATGAACTGCCAATCAAGTAAAGCCACCTGGTGCTATCTTAGAGGCCCACATATGTGGAAGCAAGCCAGATCAGCGGTCTTAACCAAATATGGACTTGTTTACCACTGAGAGCGCTCACCGTTGGGCTGGTGGAAGGCGGAAACTGACGCCATCTTTAGGGCGCGGCACGTCGCAGCTCTCTACACATATGATTTAATTTTTCTACAAATGACATGGTTTCATTTTTCTTTATGGCTGAGTAAAACTGTATTGTATATATGTACCATTTTTTTCTACTCATCCATAAATGGGCATCCATACTTATTCTCTATCTTAATTATTGTGAATATTTGTATAAACCAGAATAAAATATAAGTTGTTGACTCTTGTATCCAGAGACTTGCAGACACTTGAAATACATGGGAAAGAAGGTTAAGTGGGCATGGGAGGTATGCGGTGAGGCAGTTTTTAAAATTTTGTTTTGTTTTAGATTTTATTATCCAATTGAAGGCAACCCAAGACAATTATTTCTATATTCATATCTATGCACAAATTGCAGATATTTGAGTACTATTTGATATAGCCTCTTGTCCCACAGAAGTATAAAAAACTTGAATGGATGTAATTTAACACTCTTCTGTAGTATCTGTTAGTAGTTGCTTCAGTGAAGGCCTTTTAGATTGTCTTCCTGGCCTCCCTTTTCATTCCTTTTGTGGGTATTATCCTCCATCTTAAATTATCATGCTTATAAGGTTGCCTACTGGTATCTATGTTTATCTATTACCGAGTTTGACACAGTTGACTGATTCAGGGGTGATCAGCTGTCTGTGAACTTGAAATTGGGACTAAGAAAACTTAGTCTCACTCTAAGTAGCTTGGTCCTATCATTTGAATGTAGATACTAGGAATAGCCATCTTATATCTTTCAGCCTGCTCAGAGAGAGAGTGAGAGTGAGAATCAAGCTGATGTTTAGATATGGCAGAAGTGTAATGAGTGGGAAAGTCCCAAAGTCCCAATCATCCACCAAGTATCTGCTACCAGAGTATTCTTAAAATCTGGCTGCATTCTTACCTGTCAGTTCCTTGACAACCCAAGATTCTCCAGAAGAAAGTATTGATTGCATAAGCCAACTACACTAAATCTCTGTTATTTATAACAAAAACAGTCCAAATGACTGCAGAGTCTAGCTTTAACAGCATTTGCTTTTAAAAGAGGCAATTTTATCCCAAATCAAAAAGTTTGCTCTAAAGGGTCTTCATAGGTAGAACAGATCCTGTAACTTTTTGGTATCTAGCATATATATGAACAACGTGTGAATAAATAGAGAGATGTGTTCCAAATAACTTGACTTGAATTTTGATTAAGATTCAGAGGAAACTCAGTGCTTGTGAGTTTATGACTACCTATTTTCTAAATTGAATTCACAGTTATCCCACTTCTTTTGAGGTTGGTTGAAAGGCAGAATTGAATAGTAGTTTTAAAAAATTGACAATGGTTTCAAACTGATTTATGGCATTAAAAGATTGACCTCCCTAAGCCTTAATTTTCTCTTCTGTAAAATGAAGATAATAATAGTACTTACCATAAATATTTTAAGGATTATGGAAGATAATCCATGAACTACACATGGAATATGGACAGTGCTCAAATTTAAATTAGTGTACCCCATTTCAATGCAGTGTGTCCTTATCATTGATCTAACTCTTTGTTTTGAATTATTCCCAGCTGTAGGCTGTAGGGAAGCTTGGTGTCAGACTTTTTCTGAATATCTTTGCTTCAAACATCCAGCACCCTTCAGGTTTCATGTGGTAAAATATTTTTTGACTCAAAATTGTCCTACAAGGAGACCTGTCACTTACTCACGATGAGATTCTCTCCCATCACAAGGTTTTCTGCCACTCTGCAAATCTATTTAAAATGATCTAGGGAGATTACTCTGTGGGTAATGGCATCTGTTACAAAAAGCCTGATGGATGACTTGAATTTGTTTTATGCTATAGTATGTACATGTGTATGGAAGTACACACAGTGTAAACACACACACACGAATAAAAAATAAACAAACAAATACATAAATGTCAAAAAACCTCAATGAAATTGTCTTGATGTCTTTATGCTGTATTAATCTCCATTATATTAATTATGAAGGTAATGACATAGGGTAGATTTGATTCAAAATAGTTGGGAAGATTGAGGAAGAGATGAAAGAGAAAAGGCCATCAAAGTGACTTATGGGTACCTGGGGTTTATATTACATTAATCTACATTTTAGTATGTTATAATTTTTTCATAATAAAACTCTATGCCTAGAAATGTTCTCAAAGTTTAGCCTGGACTGTATTATTTTCCTTAACCACAGTAAGGGTATTTTGTTATATGTGTTGCTTCACAGGCATACCTTAAAAGCTTTTCCCTTTTCTTAAGGAAGAGGTTTATTTTTGGTTCATTATTTCAGAGAAAACAGTCCATCATCATGAGGAAGGAACAGTGGCTGAGGTAGCTGTGGGGCCTGAGTCTATGGTAGTGGGAGGTTAAAACATGGCCTGTTCATATCTTGGCAAATCCATAAGAAAAAATTTCTACCTGGAACCAGAAACAAATAGCATCTTTTTTTTTTTCAAATAGCATCTTTAAGGTCCGCCCTCAATGTCCCACTTTTCACAACTAGACCACACTCATGAAGATTCTACAAACTTCCCAAAACATACTACTAGTTGAGGTCGAAGTATTTAAACACATGAGCCTACAAGGTACATTTCAGATTCAAACTGTAACAGCTGGGAAGCAAATAGCAATTATTTTCCATTGTTTAAAATGGAGACAAATATATCTCCAAAAGTACATCAGCCTGCCTTTTAGCACAGTAACACAATAACACAGTAATTTAATAGAACACTAGACCCTTGCTCTTGAAGTGTATTAGATTTTTCTAGTGGGTAAAAATTAGCAGGAAGACAGCCTAGCACCCTGCTATCCCTATTTCTTCCCCATTCCACCCTTCACACACACACACACACACACACACACACACACACACACACACGCACGAGCGAGCAAGATATCATCATTTGGTTGTGATTAGTCAAGAGGACCTAGTACAAATCAGCTAAGTTTTCAGACAGGAAGTCAAAGCACAAATGGAATGGCTTTCCCAAGACTCTGGCTCCCTGAAGGAATGCCTTGAAACCTTAAACTGACTCCAAAACAATCAGTAGGCCTTGTTCTGACAGTTGAGCACAATTTAGGCCGCATGTTTAGAAGCAATTAACTCAGTGTCATTCTTATTTTGACACTAATGAGTGAAATAGGTAAGAAGTTCTAAAAGAAACTGCCTCTGTACTGAAGACTTCTGCTGATGCTATTTTGTTGATAATCGAATAATGAAATTCATACTGCTCTGAGAGAGAGGTATAGTAGGTTAGCAAAGACACACACAACAGAAACTAAATTAATAACTCTCTGAAAAAACTGTCTCCACCTTGGATTTCAGAGAGTTTTGTTGTTCACACCTTGCAGTTAATGTGCCAAATATGTCACAACAATAATGGGATACTAACAACAAGGGGCTCCTAACAACACTGAGCCTTGATTGGAAGTTTTTTTTTTAACTTTACTTTTTATTTCTTCAAGTTACATCTCAATCGCAGTCCCCTCCCTACTCCCCCCTCCAATCCCACCCTCCCACCCTCAATCCCGTCCCCTTCCCTTTTTTTAAAGTTTAAGGTATATCTTATTCCCCCCAACAGATCTCCCTTTCAGTCCAACAAATGGCTCTTTCTCTTATAATAATAAATACAATACAAAGCAACAGAGGTAATTAGGCCACAGTTATGAGGCTTATATGGTTTAGCGTACATTCCCAATGTACAGTCCATATGTATTTGGCACCTGACTTTAACATTCTACTATCTAACCATCTCCATGAGTTTAAAGTTCTATATCTAACTCAACATTCATACTAACTTGCAACACAATTTTAAAAGCATCTTCTTAGATCCATAATACTCTCTTGACTCCTAAACAACTCAAAATTTAATTATGAGACTCTAGATATCTATTCTTCAACCACCTCAGAGACCTGAGAGGGATAAATATATCTGATTATATAGGAAGCGCAGGGCCTGCAGCTTCCAAAACTAAGAAATGACATACCAGTGGCTGCCTGGACAGTTCCCATTTTCTCTCGATGCTCATCTTCTACTTGGAGGAGAGTAGGGGGTACTATCAGGAGTTGATATGTCTCGATATCAAAAAAATCTAAAGTTAAGAAAACATCTTTGAATGACATATTCTGCAGATCTCTTGAGGTTTTTCAAGAGGCCCTATCTATCTCTTATATTAGGATAAGTAGATGTTGCTTGTCTCTTAGCAACTTGATTTCTGATTAGCTTAGAAAATAACTATAATAGACTGTCATAGTACCTAACACAATGACAGGCTTGCATGACTATTAGTTTGCATTTCTTAATTATCCTAAACAGTTTATGACAATTAGTAGCAAAAGGCCGAAACTTCAGATTTAATTTTTTTTCTTTACCCCCTAACCCTTCCATCCCATTTCTCTGGAGTGGGGTGTCCCTATATAACAGTCCCTCACCCCAGGTTGGAAGTTTTACAGAAAGTTTGTGCTATGGTATTGCTGACAATGGCAGGATTCAGCTTATATGGTCCTAAATAACCAAGGACCATGATAGAGCATCAAGAAATAGCTGTTCTTCTCTAATGGAACCATTCAGAATATAGCATGGTACATTAAAATAAAAATAATGATAACCTATACTGTGATTATGGCCTTTATATGATTATCAGTGCCAATCACGCGTTTTCAAGGCCCGGTAAAAAGGGGATTGGCTTGTATGTGCTTGCCTTCTAATATAAAGACTCAGCTGTGTTGGTATGAAATCAAGTCCATAGCCACACTCCCTTTTTCTCATGTCCTTGAGAAAAAAAACCCAGGAGAAAGCCAGCTGGTAGGATTAGAAAGGCAGGGGAGGGCCAAAGAAGGAAGCAAAACTAACTGTTCCCTATGGGAATACCTCTCTGACCTTGGACTTATTAGCTCTTTGATTTGACAGAGCTAAATAAAGCAGCCCACTGGTTTTAGGAACAGGGCAGACACATGAGGAAAAACTGGAGAAACAAATTCACAGCTTTCTACCATTAAAATGATGATGAGGTATAGGTGGAAAGATGGTGTATTGGATTCTCATAGTGAAACAAAGAATTTTCCAAGTTTCATATGTATATCTCTACTATTACCATTATTATTATTACTTCCAGCTAAAGGTGATGGAGTCTTTACTTTTTCCAATTAAAATAAAGTTTTAGGTTGGGGATATAATTCTGTTGGTAGTGCATTCTACTAGCATGCAAAAAGCTCTAGATTCCATCCCCAACATCATATATACTTGTTATAGTGGCACAAGCCTATAATATCAGTGCTTGGAAGGTAGAGAAGTATCAGAAGTTCAACATTGTTTTCCACTACACAGAAAGTTTGAAGTTAGTCTGAGATATCTGGTAACCTATCTCTAAAAATAAATCTAAGAATAAAAAAAATGAATCCGGATACTCTTAAGGAAGAGAATAAAACCTAATTTAAACTGCAACCTTGTTAACAATGATATTTATTAATGACAATAAATTGTTATATTGGACCATAGGAGCAATTGGTGGCCTGGTAGAAGACTGGCAGGCCTGACTCACCTTAGAGGCCTATAGGCCTGGTAGGGAGGCCTGGCAGTACAGTCTGGCAGGCTAGTTGGTGGGGAAGCTGCCAGATACTTGTTGATAACTATAAAGGGGTATAGTAGGCCTGTGGAATTGCCAGAGGCTTGGAGGAGCAGCCACCAGGGCTTGGCAGGAGGCCAGTAGGCCTGGATTGCCTTGGACAGTGGCTATGGGCCACCAAGGCCCTTTTCCCAGTAATTAAATACACTAAGACCTTTTTATGGTTCAATACTTAGCTATTAGCTGGGCAGACTCTCAACTAGCTCACTTAAATTAATCCCAGACCACTTAATTCCAACCAACCATGTGGCTTGTTATAACTTGTTGGGTCAAAGAGCTCACAGGCAGATGTCCTCTGCTCTGGGGACCTGGCAGGGAACTTGCACTGTATGAAACCTAGAATTCTTTTCGAGGATCCAGGAAGTCCCAACTTCCTATACTCTTTCTGCCCAGCTAATTGGCCATCAGTGACTTCTATTAACTAATCAGAGAGTGACTCAGAAAGGTTGGTAACCAGATCTCTACAACTGAACTTAGTCTTCAAGGACCAATGCACTAGACCCTTCTCCAATACCTAATAATTCATTATCTATTATACAATATAACCCATGGCATTTCATTCTCACCCTAATGCTAAACTCAAATAACACTGTAAGTGTCATCATTTAACATGGCCTGTAGATGCTAAAACACTTAAGACTCTATATCAAGTAAATAGTGGAAGGATTTGAATTTAAATATGACTACCATTGTATTCCTTAGCTTTTTACAGGACAATATCCCTTACTATTTAGAGAAGACTACAGCAGTTGCAAATTAACCTTCCATATCAAATTATTATAATTCATCAGAGAAGGTAATCTAGAGGACTTCATTTGTAAAAAATCTCTAAGTTACATCCATGACAATCCTACAACAAAGTGTTTATTAATATGATTATAATTTTCAGAGCGAGGACCTGAAAAGTACTTTTTGTTGTTGTTGAAGGAAGTAAAACTCATTTGACCCTTATAATTGAAAGAACATTATGCACTGTTCCTGTGACCCTACACAAGTACATTATCAGTAGCTGTGATGGTTAGTTTTAAATGTCAACATGCCACAAACAAGAATCACCTGAGATAAGAGGCTCAATTGAGGAATTTCCTAAATCACATTGGCTGGTGGACTTGTCCGGGGTGGGGGTGTCTTGATTGTTAATTGATGTACGAAGGCTCTGTTCATTCCAGGCAACACCATTCCTAGGTATGGGGTACTGAACTGTGTAAGGAAGTTAGTAGAGTATAAGCTGGCAGTTAGCAAGCAGCATTCTCCATGAGTCCTTGGTTGGAGGTAATGAATAGCAAACAGGCTTGCCTTCAAGTTCATGTCTTAAGCTCTTGCCTTGACTTTCCTCAGTGATGCATTTGACCTGGAATTGTTTCACCCTCCAAGTTGATTTTGATCACAGTATTTTATCACAGCATAAAATATAAAACTAGAATTAATCCATGGTTAGGGGAAGACTCTGATGGTGGAGTGCAGTACACAGTCTGGTGGCTCCCAAAATGAGTTTGGCAAAAGATAGATGAACATGTGTGTCACACAGTGCCTGTAGAGTGAAGAGCACATGCAGTTATAATATGGGTGACTGCTTTCTTTCTATTATTGCCAGTCCCTCCCATGGGTATACTCCTCCTAGAATTTCAGAGCAACAGTTCTCATCCTCAGCACTACTGACATATTGGAGAAGATAATTCGTGGTTTCAGTGGATAGCTCATGTATCATAGGATTATAAGCAACAGGCAGAGACTAGGATAGGCAGGTGAGTTGAGAGAGGCACTTGCTTTGAGCACAAAACTTAAGGAAACACCAAAAAGCTCAGAAACCAACATTAGATAATAATTGAGTATATTCTGAAAATCATGACACCAAATCCATGAGAAGTAAAATATTATAACTATAAATTAAAAATGACTCAGCATGACCTTATTGATTCTCTTACTGACCATTTAGATGCTTCCTTCACCTCTTCTAACAACATATCAGTAGCATTCTCCACATCAATTGTGATCATCAAAAATACAGTGTGATATTTCTATATACTTGCCAGAGGACAAAATCATTCCCTATTAAGAACTACTACAAAAATCCCAGGGCCAGATTGTTTCAGCACAGAATTCTAACAGACATTCAAAGAAGAGCTAACACCAATATTCTTCAAACTCTTCCACAACATAGAAACAGAAGGAATACTGCCAAACACATTCTATGAGGCCACAGTCACCCTGATACCTAAACCGCACAAAGACCCAATGGAGAAAGAAAATTTCAGACCAATTTCCCTTATGAACATGGATGCAAAGATACTTAATAAAATACTTGCAAACCGATCCAAGATTACATCAAATGTATCATACACCAGGATCAAGTACGCTTCATCCCAGGGAGCAGGTGTGGTTCAACATTAGAAAAACCATCAATGTAATCCACCACATAAACAAGCTGAAAGAAAAGAACCACATGATCATCTCATTGAATGCTGAAAAAGCTTTTGACGAAATACAGCACCCCTTCATGTTAAAAGTCTTAGAGAGATCAGGCATACAAGGACCATACCTAAACATAATAAAGGAAATTTACAACAAGCCAATAGCCAACATCAAACTAAATGGAGAGAAACTTAAAGCATTTCCTCTAAAATCAGGGACAAGGCAAGGCTGCCCACTGTCTTCATATCTCTTCAACATAGTACTTGAAGTTTTAGCTAGAGCAATAAGACAACTAAAGGAGATCAAGGGGATAAAATTGGAAAGGAATAAGTCAAAGTATCCCTATTTGCAGATGATATGATAGTATACATAAGTGACCCCAAAAATTCCACCATAGAACACCTACAGCTGTTAAACTCCTTTAGCAAGGTGGCTGGATTCAAAATCAATTCAAAAAAATCAGTAACCCTTCATTACACAAAAGATAAATGGGCTGAGAAAGAAATAAGGGAATCAACACCCTTCACAATAGCCACAAATAATATAAAATACCTGGGGTAACTCTAACCAAGCAAGTAAAATACCTGTATGATAAGAACTTCAAGTCCCTGAAGAAAGAAATTGAAGAAGATATCAGAAGATAGAAAGATTTCCCATGCTCATGGATAGGTATGATCAACATAATAAAAATGGCCATCCTACCAAAAGCAATATACAGATTCAATGTGATTCTTATCCAAATATCAACTCAATTTTTTACAGATCTGGAAAAAACAAATCTCAGCTTCTTATGTAATAACAAAAAACCCAGAATAGCTAAATCAATCATGTACAATAACAGAATATCTGGAGGTATCATCATCCCGGATTTCAAGCTGTACTACAGGGCAGTAGTAATAAAAACAGCATGGCACTGGTATAGAAACAGACAAGTTGACCAATAGAATTGAATCAAAGCCCCAGAAGTAAACCCACACACCTACGGTCACTTAATTTTTGACAAAGAAGCCAAAAACATGCAATGGAAAAAGGAAAGCATCTTTAACAAATGATGCTGGTCTAACTGGATGTCAACATATAGAAGAATGCAAATAAATCCATACTTATCACCCTGTACAAAACTTAAGTCTAAGTGGATCAAGGACCTCAACATAAATCTGGACACATTAACATTAATAGAAGAGAAATTGGGGAAAATCCTTGAACTCATTGGCACTGGTAGCAACTTCCTGAAATGAACACCAATAGCTCAGGCACTAAAACAAACAAATCAATAAAAGGGACCTTATAAAATTGAAAAGCTTCTGTAAGGCAAAGGACACTTTCCTTAGAACAAAATGGCAGCCTATAGACTGGGAAAGGATCTTCAATAACCCTAATCCAACAGAGGGCTAATATCCAAAATATATAAAGAACTGATGAAATTAAACACCAAAAAATAAAATAACCCCATCAATAAATGGGGTACAGAGCTAAACCGAGAATTCACAGAAGAGGAATTTCTAAAGGCCGGGAGGCATTTGAAGAAATGTTCAACATCTTTGGTCATCAGAGAAACAACTCTGAGATTCCATCTCACACCTGTCAGAATGGCTAAGATCAAAAACTCAAATGATAGCACATGCTGGTGAGGATGTGGAGAAAGAGGAACACTCCCCCATTGCTGATGGGACTGTAAACTTGTGCAACCACTTTGGAAATCAATCTGGAGATATCTTAGAAAATTGGGAATAATTGTACCTCAAGACCCAGCCATACCCCTCTTGGGCATATATCCAAAAGATTCAAAATGAAACCACAAGGACATTGCCTAAACAATGTTCATAGCAGCTTTATTTGTAATAGCCAGAAACTGGAAGCAAGTCAGATGTCCTTCAACTGAAGAATGGATTAAAAAAAAAAAAAACCGTGGTACATTTACACAATGGAATGCTACACAGCTATCAGAAATGAGGAACTCACACAATTCAAAACCAAATGGATGGAGCTAGAAAAGCTCATCCTAAGCGAGCTGACACAGTCCCAGAAAGATAAACATGGCATGTATTCCCTTATAAATGGATATTAACCATACATCACAGGATAACTATCCTACAACTCACATACCCAAATAGATAGGAACCTAGCATATCTATCCTAGGAAAAAATTTACCCACTAGTGAGTCATGGAATCTGCTGCAGGTTAGTGGAACACCATATCCCAGATGGTGTGCCATATCAAGCCCCAGTACAAGTGGAAGTTCTTTGCCCTCACATGACCGAAGATCTGAGGGAGTATGATATGTGAGGGCTCACCTGATCTGAGGAGAAGGAGAGTACCAAGTAGAGGAACAAGGAGGGAGGGAGGGAGGGAAGGAGTGAGAGAGGCAGGGGCCAGGAGGGGAGGAGGGAGGAAACTATGTTCTAGAAGTAACTTGAGAAAACAAAATAATAATTTTAAAGAAAAGAGTTAATAAGCTTTAAACATATAATAAAAACACAATATAAAAATTTCAAACTATAATTTACCAAAGGTATACTTGCCAAACTGGCATGAAAGGAAAATAGCCTTAATTTCAGATTAGAATATCAGACTGCAGGTGGCCACATAGATTACACAAACTTGGTAGCAGCTTAAAAGGTTTTTTTGTTTGTTTGTTTTTGTAGATGTATAGGATATTTTCATGGTTTGGCATTAAAAAGCAGGTAACAGGCTTAACATACTGTAAATAAATTAAAGTTTACTGCTGTTCATCCTGGTTTTCTGAACCTCCAAGAGTTGAAAAAATTTGGAGCTAAGGTAAAATACATGAAATGCGTTGTGTTAGCCCATGCCTTTAACTCCAGCAGAGACAGGAGGATCACTATAGAGTTAGTGCTCTTATAAATTCTAGAGTTACAAGGAACAGGGTGGTGATGGTGCACACCCTTAATCCCATCATTTGAGAAGGATACACCCTTAATCCCAACACACTAGAGATAGAAACCGGCAGATCTCAGAAATCAAGGTTAGACTGACACAAAACAAGGTCTAAATAGAGAAAAACTTCTATCCAGGGGTGGTTGAGCACATCTTTAATCCCATCAGTTGGGAACCACATGTCTTTGATCCCAATACTTAGAATGCAGAGACAGGCACATAGGATTTGGAAGGATTTAAGTTTAAAAGTTACTTACAAAAGGAATGCTGAAATTCAAACAAATTGTCCTTTGAAATCTCAAAATATATATACATAAAGTTTGTTTAGCTCCAACATATCAAAATAATTTATTTTTAATCTGAACTGAAAGATAATACTTTTTATATTGTCAAAAAACCAAATTTGCTCCAGGAAAAATATTACCTGATCCCCCCCCCAAAAAAAAAAATAGGTAGTGTCCCAGAGTTAGGATTAGGGCAGGGCTCTGTTCTTATCTTTCCAGGAGATTTAAAGCATCCATCCAAGGAATCCATGGACAACTGGACAATGGAAACCTCAGAAGAAGATGGATCAGACACCAAAGAAGACAAGTAGCCTAGATGATCCAGCCTTGCAGACTTTTTCAATAGCTGTTTCCTCAAAAGTCTACAACCACAACTCAAAATTGCTAACATTGTTTAGTTCCACAGACTTCCAGCCAGAACTTCAGTAAAGCCCTGAAGTTCAGCTTCTGTCTATGAACTTCTTAGGACATTAAAATAGCTGAGCACAAGAGGACTGAACATAAAATGTTTCTATTAACATGCTTAACCATTTTTCCATTCTTATTTGGGCTCCAAACAGGTTTACTACATCCCAAATCAGCAGGCAGTCACTTTAAGAGAGCATCATCCCATCCCCAGAAGTTGGGGAGGGTGTTTTTCCCCTCTTTGGTCATTTGATGGGTTATAGAGAATCTTGTTATTTAGGGAAAGAGATTACAAGCTGTTAAATGGTCTTGTTAAATAGGTTTTGGAGGTTAGACCCAGGGACTTCTCTCTTTTTCTTTTCTTTATCCCTCTTTCTCTCCTATGTAGGAGTGAACAGACTTGAGAAAAAATCGGACATAGACATAATATAGGAAAGATCAAGAAAAAAGGACAGATCATTGAATATGCCCTTATACCTTTGTATATTGATGCAAAATTAACATTATATTTGCCTAAATTGGTATTGATCATTGTATATTAATGCAAAATTTAGATTGTATTGGGCTACATCAGTATTGATCTTTGTATATTGATACAAAATTAAGGGTAATGCTTTTCAAAGGTATTGTACCTAGTAATGCTTAGAAATGAAATGTGAAGTTTCGGCCTTTTGCTACCAACTGTCATAAACTGTTTAGGATAATTAAGAAATGCAAACTAATAGTCATTCAAGATTGTCCTTTTGTTAGGTACTATGACAGTCTATCACAGTTATTTTCTAAGCTAATCAGAAATCAAGTTGCTAAGAAACAAGCAACATTTGCTTATCTAAATACAGGCGATAGATAGGGGGTCTTCAAAAACCTCAAGAGTTCTACAGAATATGGCATTCAAAGATGTTTTCTTAATTTAAGATTTTTTTGATATTGAGACATGTCAGCTCCTGAGAGCACCCCCTAATCTACTCCAAGTAGAAGATGAGCATCGAAGAATCTCCAGTGGGAGATGATTGAATTAGTGGCAAGCCTATCTCTTGGCAAGAAAAACCCCTTGCTTCAACTGGAGACAGAATACTGTCCAACAAGGACAAAACTTGGAAGCAGGTAAGTCAACAGCCTAGTTTTGTCAAGACAGGGTAGGCAAGTCCTTCATCATTCCTGCTTTACAATCAATGTCTGTCAGAGAAATGGGGCCAAATGGCTGAAGATTGATGCTCTAATGTATGGAAAGAAAATGGAACTCTCCAGGCAGCCACTGGTATGTCATTTCTTAGTTTTGGAAGCTGCGGGTCCTGTACTTCCTATACAATCAGATATATTTATCCCTGTCAGGTCTCTGAGGTGGTTGAGGAATAGATAGCTCGAGTCTCGTAGTTAAATTTTGAGTTGTTTAGGAATCAAGAGGGTGTTCTGGATCTAAGAAGATGTTTTTAATATGTGATGCAAGTTAGTATGAGAGCTGAGTTAGATATAGAACTTTAAACTCATGGAGGTGGTTAGATAGTAGGATTTTAAAGTCAGGTGCCAAATATATATGGACTGGACATTGGGAATGTATGCTAAGCCATATAACTGTCATAATTGTGGCCTATTCATTTCTGTTGTTTTGTATTATATTTATTGTTATAAGAGAAAGAACCGTTTGTTGGACTGAAAGGGGGAGCTGTTGGGGAAAAAAGATATATCTTAAACTTAAAAAAAAGGGAAAAGGATGGGGAGTTGAGGGGGAAGAGGTTGGGAATGGAGGGGGGAGTAGGGAGGGGATTGTGATTGAGGTATAACTTGAAGAAATAAAAAATAAATTAAAAAAGAAAAAAAGAACTAATACAATGGACACTATAACATTTTAAGATAGATATGAAAGTGGACCTATTGTATAACCCTGCTAAACCATTTTTAGGTATATAACCAAAAGAATCCAAGTCAGTACATTATAGAGATAGATGCACCTCTATATTTACTGCAGTATTATTCACAAAAGCCAAGAAATGGAACCAGACTACATGCCTACTAATAGGAAAATGAAATAGAGAATATTAGCACAATGGAATTTTATTCAGCTGTAAGGAAGAAAATCAGTTTTTAGTATAACGATTGGAATTGGAGATGGAGTTGAACAAAATAAGTTTGATTAGAAAGACAAATGCTGCATGTGTCTCTCAATTGTGTATTCTAGATTTAATCTGTATATA
This sequence comes from Lophiomys imhausi, assembly GCA_907164525.1. Classification (NCBI taxonomy): domain Eukaryota; kingdom Metazoa; phylum Chordata; class Mammalia; order Rodentia; family Muridae; genus Lophiomys; species Lophiomys imhausi. The sequence goes on along the minus strand of CAJQZJ010000512.1, from coordinate 898,738 downwards.
TAGGTACTTATGTATGTATGATATGATATGATATTAAAGTGAAAATGGACTCTGTGGGAGGAGGAAAAGCTACAAAGCAGAAGAGAACAAGAAAGCATAATGGAAAATTAACACACAAAATCAATAGTCTTCCTATATACAAATGGCAAGCACAAGAAAAATAGATCAGGGAGATAATTCCATTCACAACATACTCAAGAAAAATAAAAATTCATGAAATAAATACACCCAAGGAAATGAAAGACAATGAAAAACTTCATTACAGTGAAAGGGAAAGTAAAGAAGATACCAGAAGATTGAAAGTCATCCTATGCTTATGGATTGATAGGATTAATATTGTGAAAATGACCATTCTACAGAAAGCAATTTACATATTCAATATAATCCCCATCAACATTTCAATTTCTCACAAAAACTGAAAAAAAAATCTTAAATTTCATATGAAACAGAAAAGACCCAGGAAACCAAAACGATTCTGAATAATAAAAGAATGGCTAATGGTATCACTGCTCCATATTTTCAGTTTTACTACAAAGTTGTATTAATAAAGTCCAGAATAGTACTGGCATGAAAAACAGATACTGATGAGTGGAACAGAACTGAGGACCTATATGTAAGCCTACACTCCTACAATCACTCAATTTTTGACAAAGTAGCCCACAATACACATTAGAGAAAAGATATCATCTTCAACAAATGGTGCTGATCAAACTGGATAGCTACATGTAGACGAATGCAAATAGATCCTTATCTCTTACCCTGCAAAAAACTCAATCCCAAGCAGGTGAAGGACCTCAGACATTAAGACAAATAATTAATAAGTAGGATCTAATGAAAGTAAAAACTTCTGGACAGCAAAGGTCACCATCATTCTAGTGAAGAGGGAGCAATAGCCTTCTGAATGAGAAAAATTTAGCAACCATATATCTGACAGTTTTAATATCTAGAATATGCAAAGAACACACAAACACACACAGACAACTGTTGGGTTTAGTTCCAGAGGTGCATGGCTGGACACAGGTGAGATCCCAGAAAGTCCAAACCCTGGGAATCTCTAAATTGAGATTCACATGGTAGGAGTGCGACAAGCTCTCTCACCCTGCTTCCGCCTGCCTCTGAATCATGTAGACTTAGCACCCACAACAGCCACCTTCCTTGTGGCACATAAAAACAACCCCATAAGTGGTCACAGATAAGCTCAGTCACATACCCAATGTCTGGGACCTTTCCCCATGTAAGTATATCATTGCCAGCATCTCAATCTCAGCCAATAGAATGGATTCACACCTCAAATTCCTGCTCCCCACTTCCCATGGTTCAAAAGCCCTCACCCTTCCCAGAGTTCAGGAGATCTGATAGGCGGCAGGAGATTTAATAGATTTAGAGGAGGTTTAGAACATGGAGTAGATTTTAGGGATTTTGGGAGAACTGAGATCATCATGAAACCTAAGCTAAAAATAAAGGGAACCTGGTTCACCAAACAGTAGCCTCAGAACTGCTAGAGTTCCACTATCAGAGAAAGCTTTCTCCAACTGTACCAACACTTGCCTGGACCCGTCTTGTTTTCTCTTCCACAGAACATGAGTCTTTGACCTGGGAAGGTGACCCCAGTGGTCTCACCAGCAGACCATGGGAAAAAAGCCACTGTAGCACTATGTGTTTGAGTTCTCTCTATCCTGACCCTGTATCCAGTGGGACATTAGAAACACAGCTGGATAGTGCCCCACAGACTCAGACACTCACCTGGCCACCCAGTATACCCCAACCACTACACAACAATGGCTAGGCTATAACACAATTAAATGTCCAGAAAACAAACAACCCAATTAAATATTGGACATGGTCCATATGAAGAAGAATGAAATTAGACTCATATTTATCACTGCAAACAAAAATTAGACCCATGTGGCTCAAAGACCTTAATTTGAGACCTGAAATGTTAAAACTATTAAAAGAAAATATAAGCAGTACACTTCAAAATATAAGTATAGGAAAGGACTATCTGAATAGAACTTAATGTGCCCAGGAATTAAGGCTATCAATTGACATTTGGGACCTGATAAAATTAAAAAGCTTTTGTAGAGCCAAAGAAATAGTCAAGTGAAGAAGAATCTACAGAATAGGAGAGAATCTTTTCCAGCTATACATCAGACAGAGGAATAAGATGCATAATATGTAAAGAAGTCTAAAAATAAAGAGACAAGGAAACAAATGACCCAATTAAAAATCCACTATGCCATCCCAATAGATACATCTTCAAAACACTCTCACACATAAGGCTCAAGGAACATTGCAAAACAGGGGGCAAGATGATTGTAAGAGCCAGAGGATCAGGGACTTTGCTGTAAGATTGTGTCTCCTAGTACTATCATGGAAGTCTCACAAACATGACCAGCCAAACATGAGGTGAACAAGGAGGACACCAAGCAACATGCAGAAATGCAAGGGGAAAAGGCCATGAGACCTCAACCATACACAAAGAACTACAGGCAACTGAATAAAGCTGGGAGCAGGACAGGTGGGCCTCCTCAAGGAAGAGCACACCAATTGGCTGCCCAGTGCCAAATGGTCAGCCCTGAAAACATACACACAAGTAGCATCATATTGACTCAACAGGTTATACTTTTGAATATATATGTATATGCAAATACATATATGCAAACAATAACAATTGATGAATCATGATCATGAATTTGAAAGAGAGTGGTGAGTGATATATGGGAGGACTTGAAGGAATGAACGAGAGGAGAGGAGCAATGTTATAATTAAACTACAATCTCAAAACAATACAATAGGCTAGGGATCTAAACAGAGAGTCCTAAATAGAAGAAATAAAAATGGCTAATGAATACTATCAAAAAAAGTGTTCATCAACCTTAGCAATTAGGGAAATTCAATTTAAAATAACTTTGGGATTTTGTCTCACTCCAGTCAGAATAGTTAAAATCAACAAAATGACTGACAACAAATGCTAGTGAGGTTGCGTAGTCAAGGGAAACTTAATACACGGTTGGTGGGTATGTAACCTGATACAGTCACCATGGAAACTAGTGTAGAGAATCCTCAAAAGACTAAAAAGAAATCTACCATACTACCCAGCTATACCAGTACTTGAAATATGTCCAAAGCACTTGATATTCTACTCCGTAGATACTTGCTCACCCCTGTTCATTGTAACCCTATTTACAATAGCTAGTAAATGTCAACAACTTAAATGTCCTCCAATAGATGAATTGGTGATAAAAATGTGGTACATATACACAATGAAATACTATTCAGCTGTAAAGAAAATAAAATAATGGACTTCTTAGGTAAGTGGATTGATGAGAAAAGATTATATTGAGTGTGGTAACCCAGATAAAGAAACACAAATGTTATATGTTCTCTCTCATCTGCAGTTCCTAGTTCCAAATCTTCAGATGTAAGTATATCTATCATCAAAAAACCTTCTCTTTACAGTAAGATTTACAAAAGAAACCATTGCAAAAAATCACACTGAACACAATGCATAGATCATCTGTTAATGGAGAATCCAGCTCTAATGGATACATCTGCAGCCCAGCTTCTGGACCAAGGAACATCATGGAATAGGGGTCAGAAAGATTATAAGAGCCAAGATACCAAAAAGTCTGCTATGAGACTGTCTCTCCCAGAAATGGCTGCATAAACAAGACATGAAAAAACAATATCAACAGAAATGCTAATGAGGAAGGGAGAAAAAAAATCTCACAAGGTACCCTCCCTAGACAAAGAACTACATGCACCTATTGACTTTTGAGAGAGGAAGAATTACGTGTCTAGGGATGAGTCCCCTAACTGGCTGACAGATACAAAGTGGTCATCTTTGAAACCATATATATACAAACAACAAAAATGGAATCCAAAGGTTGTATTTATATATATTTATGCATAAATATATATGTTGCATGTATATATGCATATACATATATATGTATTATACATCACACATACATATACAACAGTAATAACTAAAGAAAAGGTATCAATTTGAGAGTGAGGGGAGAATGGATGGACTTGGAGGGAAGGGACATGTGAGGGGCTAGAGGGAATAAAGGGGTTGAAATGTAGCAAAATAAATAAATAAAATGAGCAAATAAGTAAATAGAAAATTCACAAAAGATTAAATACAAATGACTGAGAAACATTTTAAAAATAGTAAACATTTCTACTCTACTTCTTGTCATTCATTACAATCTCTGCAGTATTATGCCCAGCCTTGCAGTAGGTAAATTGTTTACCATGGCTACCCTACCACTTCCATTCTTGAGGGACTCCACCAAAACTTGGTGTAGACTCATCTTTTCCCCTTACCATAGACCTTCTCAGCACCCTTTTCTGGTCCATTTCCATTCCTTTATGTCAACTTCTGATACCTAGGAACACATCTTACCAGGGACCCTGAGTGGCCACATTCATAGTACACTTCTTATGCTCCATTATGATCTCTCCATTCTCACTCTCAGCCTTGTAACAATCTACTTGCAGATGTGCTTCCTGCCACTGAAACTCAATTTACTGGAGACTCCAACTTCTCGTTCAGACCCAGTGTTCCCCTAGCCCTTCCATCCCTGTCTCTCCAGATTATTCTTTGCCTTACTGCAGCCTACTTGCAGAAGACCATTCTCCCATTATACCTCCAACTTCCCAGGAACCCTGACTCTTTGATTGGACAGGATTCTCTTAATTCTTTGCTGAATCCTTTCTCAGCCTTTTCTCCTAACAACCTCTGTTGCTCGCTGCCACCTACTGACCTGAAGAAGCACCTTGTACAAGGCAACCCACAGCTGCCACATTTTTCTAAGATCAAGAAAGGGCAATAGAAACTAAGTACTCACCCAACACAAAAAGATCAGATACCAACAGCTAGAATTACCACAACCATACAAAACCCAGATGCCTAAACACCAGCTCAAAACCACAAATATTAATAGCCAATCCAATATGCATCCACCAAAATTCAGTAACCCTACTATATAGTAGGCTGTGAGAAATGCAATATAAGTGAAGAACAAGAGAATAACTTCAAAATTGCAATTAGGAAGATGTTTAAGGACTTCAGAGGAGAATGAAATCTATGAAAATACAGAGGAAAGAAATCAGTTCAAGACATGAAAGCAATAGAATTACTAAATAAAACTCAACTTAGATAAAAGTAGAAATGAAAAATTTAGTATGTCAAACAAAAGCCTAACAGGTCAGTCTTATCAACAGAGTACAAGACTTGGAAGAGAGAATCTCAGGCATCAAAGACAGGGTAGAAGAAATAGATACCTCAGTCAAAGAAAATAATAAATGTAAAAGAAAGAAAGAAAGGAAGAAAGGAAGGAAGGAAGGAAGAAAGAAAGAAAGAAAGAAAGAAAGAAAGAAAGAAAGAAAGAAAGAAAGAAGGAAAGAAAGAAATCTAAGCACATCTAGAAAATATGAGGGACACACATGTGCATACACACACACACACACTCAAAGATCAAATCTACAAAAAAAAAATAGAATAGAGGAAGGAGAAGAAACCCAGGTCAAAGGCACACAAAATATTTTCAACAAAATCATCAGAAAAAAAAATTCCCCAACCTAAAGAAGGAGGTTTTCTATCAAGGTACAAAATGCATACAGAACACAAAGTAGACAAGAACAGAAAAGAAATTCCCCATGGCACATAATAATTAAAACACTAACTGTACAGGAAAAAAGAATTAATATTAAAAGCTTCTAGAGAATAAGGTTAAGTAATGTGTAATGGCAGATTCCTTAGAATAACATCTGACTTCTCAATGGAGACTCTGAAAGACAGAAGGGGTTGGATAGTTGTTCTATAAACTCTAAGATACCACAGATGATAACCCAGACTACTATACACAGCAAAACTATCACAATAGATGGAGAAAGAAAAACATTCCACAATAAAATCAAATGTAAGCAGTATCTATCTACCAAATCAGCTCTATAGAAGGTTCTAGAAGGAAAACATCAGTCTGAAGAAGTTAACCACATCCTAGAAGACACAAGAAACAAATAGTCCCAGAACAGTAAGTAAAAAGAGGAAGAAAAAATACACACATATAAATGTACAGGAATCGGTAAACACTGCTCATTAGTAACTCTCAATATTAAGGGTCTCAATTCTCCTCACCCAAAGACACAGACTAGCATATCAGATTAGAACAGAATCCACTTTTCTGGTCCATCCAATAAACACACTCTACTACCAAGGACAGACATCGCCTCAGGGTAAAAGGATGGAAAAAGGTATTCCAAGAAAATAGATATAAGAATCAAGCGGGTTTCTTCATTTTAGTACCTGACAAAACAGACTTTAAAATAAAACTAATCAGAAGAGATAGGGAAGGACACTACATACTCAAATGAAAAATCCACTAAGAGGATATTGGAATTCTAAACATTTATGCACCAAACACAATGTTTTTGTGCTTAAGTTCATAAAAGAAATACTACTGCAGTGTAAATCACATATTGACTATCACACACTGATAGTGGGAGACTTCAGTACCACACTCTCATCAATATTTAGGTCAGCCAGACAAAAACTAAACAGAAAAATACTGGAGCTAACTGATGCCATAAACCAAATGGACCTAACATATTTACAGAACATGTCACCAAAACACAAAAGAATATACCTTCTGAGCACCTCATGGAACTTTCTTCAAAACTGAACATACACATGGACACAAAGCAAGTCTCAGGAGATATAAGAAAATTGAAATAATACTCTATGTCCTATCTTATATCTATGGATTAAATGGATTAAAGCTGAATATCAATAAAAGACAGTACACAAACTCATGGAAACTGAACAATGTATCACTGAATAAAAAAATGGGTCAAGACCAAAAGTATGAAGGAAATTAAAAACTTTTTAGAGTTGAATGAAAATGAAAACACAATATATGCAAACTTATGGGATACAATGAAGGCAGCTCTGAGAGACATGTTCATAGCATTAAATGCCTACATAACAAATAAAGATGTCATGTATGGAGAGAAATTGGTGACTGTCCAGGTAGCCAGTTGTCTGTCATCTCTTAGTTTTGGAAGCTCCTGGCTCTGCACTTCCTGTATAATCAAATATATTTATCCTTCTCAGGTCTCTGATGTGGCTGAAGACTAGATAGTTATAGTCTCACAGCTAAATTTTAAGTCGTTTAGGAATTAAAAGATGTTCTAGGTCTAAGTAGATGTTTTTAAGTTGGTAATGTAAGTTAGGCTGGAAAATGAGCTAGGTATAGAACTTTAAACTCATGGATATAGATGGATAATAGAATATTTATATCAGTTGCCAAATATGTATGCACTGGACATTGGAAATGTATGTTATACCTTATAATTTTCATAATTGTGACCTAATTATTAAAAAAAGAATTATGAGTTCTGGGAGAAGTGGTACAGGGTGAAAGATGGGAGGGTGGGGAGGGGAGGAGTGGAGGGAGGGGACTGTGATCGAGATGTAACTTGAAGTAATAAATAAACATTTAAAAAAATAGAGATGTCATATTAGCAATTTAATGACACACCTAAAAGCTTTAGAACAAAAAGAAGAAATAACATCCAAAAGGAGTAGACAGCAAGAAATAAGCAAGCCATTAAATTCATAGGTTAATAGAGGGAACTAGAAACACTCATACTGAAAAAGGGAACCTTAGACCCAGAAAGAAAAATACTAAATGGTATTTGTCATTGTGGATGTTAGCTTTGAATCTCTGGATATTTATGTTCTATTCAGAATACCTATAGAGGCCAGGAAATTAGTAAAGGGGACATGGAGTTGGATTTCAAGAGAAGAGAGATAAGAATGTAGGAGTATAAAAGGATAAAAAGGTACAGGAAAGGTTGAATGAGGAGAGGGACAAGATTTCACGGTAGAGGATGGGGGAGAGGGATAACAAACACTAAAAAAGATTAAAAAATACTCTGAAATAATCATAGGGAAACTTACTATTGTAGAAATTTCCTAAAACACACACACACACATACACAGAGTTAAAATGGAGTTACCCTATAGCAGGGCCACAATTTCCTTACTAGACACCATAGGATAACAAATAACCTCAATTCTAGGAATGGGTTACCCATTTTGGAGTTATTGACATGTAAGGTCTCATAGATCTCCAAACATTACAAGCTATTGTAGAATCTACTGGCTAGCTTTAATAGGAAGCTATGAAGGTGTTATATACACTAAAGGAGTAGAAAAGAAACCACTACTATTATCCAGCTGTGAACCCTGAGAACTGTGATAATAACTGGCCTGGAAAGACACCCCACTGGTGCAGTAGCAGCACAATATAAAAGAAGTTGTCAACCACTTTCTGGTTAGATTTAGTACCTTTTCTACAAATTAACACCCATACCTGGCATCATTATTAGTGTCAAGAACTTTATTAGTGTCAAGAACAATGATCACAGGCCCTAGAGGAGAATCAATTTTATTATTACTCTATTAAATGGAGATTGTGTTAAAACTCTTGCTAATGACTTATCATTATAGATTAATGCATTTGTCACTCCTCATCAGAGAAGATTTCCTTTGAAGTAGGTGACAATTAAAAAAGAGATCCCCAATCTGGTTAAGATGCAAAGATTAAGACATTGTAGAATGTTCACCCTAAATAAGCCATCTATATCATGTACCCTTCTCCCAAGACTCAGGGATCATTGTGGAAGAAGGCATGGAAATATTTTAAGAGTGATAGGCAAAAAATAGTATTTTCTGTACAAAGTAGTGCAGTTGTATATTCAAATACACATCAGTGGAGAAAACTTTCATAAGACATGTCCAAGCTCAAGTCAGACAAATTTCCAGCATGAAGAGGAAAGGCAGGCACAAAGTCTCATCCTTAACTAAGGAGCAATTGACAGTTCCTGAGGGGGGGAGTGTTGATTTTCTTTAAGGAAATAGCTTATGATGAGTTGACCACCCTCCAGCGAGTACCATACATCCAAATGTATATGACCAGCACCAATTGGACTTGATGTTATTAAAACAAAAGGGGACATTGTTGGATGGATTGGTAGGGGTAAAGGAGCTGGGAGGAGTTGGAGGAGGGTTGAGTATGATCAAAATGCACTGTACGAAATTCTCAAAGAAGTGATAATAAACGAGGGGGAGAGATAATGAGATAAGAGGAAACGTGTGATCTTATGAGATTACATTTCACCATCTGTAAAGCAGAGATAATAAAATTTATCTCATGGGGTTATTAGATTAAACAATGATTTTATGTCAATCATTTAAGGCAGGGCTATGTGGCAAGACCTCTAAAACACTAGTCACTATTGGGAAATAATGGCAGGCAAAACTTTTTTCCTACAGTTTGTATGGCAGAGTAACATTTATCTGAGCAAAGAGAGACTAGTACTATAAAAAAGTACATGATAGTTTTAATGGTTTAGTCTTCTATATGCAAGCATAGGCAAGTATTGTTGCTTGAGGAGGAAATATTCTATGATTAAACACTTTAATATTCAAATGTTACTGTCTGTCATTGCCAGTTTATAGGTTTGGCAAACTTGACTGCAATTTAGAGAAAATATTTGTTGCTAGTATTGGAAAACACAACCCATGTACTTCACATTACACCACATTTAAACAAATAAACTAGAAAATTAACAAATATAAAATGCAATTAGAATTTCAACAGCATCACAATATTTGAATGATTATTTTATTATTTATTTATTTGTATGTGGAGATCAGAAGAGCACATTAGATCCCCTGGAACTGTAATTATAGACAGTTATAAGCCACTCCTTACAGGTGCTAGGAACCAAACTCTTGTTTTGTGGAAGAGCAGCAACACTGAACTGTTTCTCCAGCCCCACTATCACAAATTTTAAACTTAATTTGGAAAGTTAATAAGGGTTGAGTTGATTTCATCTGAATAAAAACTAAATGAAAGTATCAAAACTATGCATTGAAACATTTGTAAATCCTCTGGTGTCTATTTCAATGATAAAAATATATGACTGTCTTGCATTTAGCTTACTTTAGTTTTCATTAAGTTGTTGAATTCAATAAACAAAGCATTGCTTATCTGCATCCAAAGTCATGGTTTTGATTTTTGATTTTTGTTTATTCATTACTTCATATTACATCTCCATCACAGTGCCCTCTTTCCACCCCTCCCAGTTTCACCCTCACACCCTCTCCTCCCTCTCCCACCCATCCCACTCCTCCGATGTGGAGTCTCCCTACATATCAGCCACTCTCAGTTCAACAGTCATATGAGGGCTAAGAGCTTCCTCTTACACTAGGGCTTATATGGTAGCACCCCTAGGGAAAATTATCCCATTAATAGGTAACAAAAATCTATGTCCCTGATCCTTTTGGTGCATTGGTTGTAGGATAGTTATCCTGTACTATATGTACTATATGGCTAAAAATCCAATTATAAGTGAGTATATGCCATGTGAATCTTCCTGAGTCTGGGTTAGCTCACTTGGCACGAGCTTCTCTAGTTCCATCCATTTGGCTGTGAATTGCATGATTTCCTTGTTTCTGATAGCTGAGTAGTGTTCCATTGTGTAAATGTATCACAATTTTTAAAAATCCATTCATCAGTTGAGATACATCTGGGTTGTTTCCAGTTTCTAGCTATTACAAATAAGGCTGCTATGAACATAGATGAGGATATGTCCTTGTGGTTTGGTGAGGAATTGTTTAGGTGGATACCCAGAAGTGGTATGGCTAGGTCTTTAGGTAGGGCTATTCCAAGTTTTCTAAGATATTGTCAGCCTGATTTCGATAATGGTTGTTCAAGTTTGCACTCCCACCAGCAATGGAGAAGTGTTTGCTTTTATCCACAACCTTGCCAGCATGTACTGTCATTTGATTTTTTGATCTTAGCCATTCTGACAGGTTTGTGATGGAATCTTAGAGTTGTCTTGAGTTGCATTTCTCTGATGATTAAGGATGTTGAGCATTTCTTCAAATGTCTCACTGACATTAGAGATTCCTCCTTTGTGAATTCTTGGTTTATCTCTGTTTCCCATTTTTTATTGGATTATTTGGTTTCTTGATGTTTAATTTCTTGAGTTCTTTATAAATTATGGATATTAGCTCTCTGTCGGAAATCGGGTTGATAAAGATGGTTGCTGTTTTGTTTGAATGACAGTGTCCTTTGCCTTACAGAAACTTTTCAGTTTCATGAGGTCCCATTTATTGATTTTTGGTCTTAGAGCCTGAGCTATTGGTATTCTATTTAGGAAGTTGTCTCCTGTGCCAACGAGTTCGAGGCTTTTCCTCACTTTCTCTTCAATTAGATTTAGTGTGTTAGACTTTATGTTAAGGTCTTTAATCCATTTGGACTTAAGTTTTGTGCAAGGTGATAAGTATGGGTCTAATTTCATTATTTTACATATTGACATCCAGTTAGACCAGCACCATTTGTTGAAGAGGTTGTCCTTTTTCCAGTGTATGGTTTTGGCTTCTTTGTCAAAAATTAAGTGACCATAGGCGTCTGAGTTCATTTCTGGGTCTTCAATTCAATTCCACTGATCCACTGTTCTGTTTCTACACCAGTACCATGCTGTTTTTATTACAATCAATGAAACCACGAGTTGGTTCTTTGAGAAAATCAACAAAATAAACAAACTCTTAGCCAAATTAACTAAAAGCAGAGGGAAAAATACCGAAATCAACAAAATCAGAAACGAAAAGGGAGAAATAACAACAAACATTGAAGAAATACAGAGAATCTTTAGGCCCTACTTTAAAAATCTGTAGTCCACCAAATTTGAAATCCTAAGCAAAATGGACAATTTTCTTGATAGATTCCACCTACCAAAGTTAAATCAAGATCAAGTTAACAGATTAAACAGTCCTATAAACCCTAAAAAAATAGAAACAGTCATTAAAATCTCCATGGTTTTTATTTTAACAGCTCTTTCTCAGATAGAATTTATAAGCCATATGATTTACCCATTAAAATGACTTGTAGTATGTCTACAGAATTGTGTTCCTATCATGATTAATAATCATATAACATTTTAATTACCACAAAAAAGAAGTTCTGTGTCCCTTAATATCACTATCACCCAGTACCACTGCTGCAGCCACCATTTTCCATTTTTTTCCAGCTCCTAGTAATCATTTATTTACCATGTATATGGATTCACCTACCTGGAATAATTTCAATATATGTGCCCTTTTGTGTCTAGCTTCTTCACCTAGCATGATGTTTTCAAGGTCCAGATAGCATGTATCAACATTTCACTCCTTCTATTCATTCCTTTTTATCAGTGAATGATATTACATTATAAGGATATGTCATATTTTATTTAACCATTTATCCATGAATGGACATTTTGGTTCATTTTACCATTTAGCTATCAGGAGTAATGCTGCATAAATACAATGTGTACAAAATTCTGAGTGTGAACATGTTTTCAGCTCTCTGGTATACAGCAAGAATAACTAAGTCATAGGTTAACACTGTGCTTTTAACTTTGAAGAACTGTCTGACTAATTTCAAAGTGACTATAAGATTTTAAAGAAGCCCTGTGTAAGAAGAATTGTTCAGTTTTTCTACATCATGACCAAAACTTCCTATTTCTTGACTTCTTTGTAGTGCCAGGGATTGAACCTGGGACCTTACACATGGTAGGCAGGTGCTATGTCCACAGCCAGACTTTAAAAACTGTTATCCTTGTAGGCAAGCAGTAAGCTCTCATTGTGACTTTGGAATGTACTTCTCACATGATTAATAACAACAATTTACATTTATAAATCTTCTTTGGAGAAATCATTGTTTTGGTTTTGGTGTTGGTTTTGTGAGACACTGTTTCTCTGTGTAGTCTTAGCTATCCTGGAACTTGCTCTGTAGACCAGGCTGGCCTCAAACTCAGGTATCTGTCTGCTTCTGCTTTCCAAATGTTGGGATTAAAGGTGTGTACTAGCACTGCCTGGCACAGAAGTCATTGTTTTATTGTGACGTTGCAAGAAGTGTGAGATGCATTATGTGGTAGTTGTGACTAGAAATAGGAACTCTAACAGAGTATATATTAAACTTCCACCAAATCAATCCACTACATTGCTAAATTATCTTTTGACACAGAGAGGGGGGAAACATTCTGCTAATGGAACAAATATTATTCTTATTGTTTGGTTTTTCCTAAAATGTAATAGAGATATTTAGCATGAAGACTAACTTATATGCTTCTAAGCTTCAAAGTTCAAAAGTATATTATTGCAACCTAAATTCTGCCAAAACATGTCAGATCATCCAAACATCTCCTCTGTACCTCAAGGTAACAGTAAAATTCTAACTTTTTTTTTATTTCTCAATGTAATTGAGTTGAGATTTCAGTTGACACCATGAAAGGTATTTTTTCTTCCACAGTTAAAAAAAAAGTTACATTTCTCTTCTATGAAAATAAATTCTAATCATAAGAATCATGAATGTACAGCCCATCAATACTAGATTAGTGATCCAAGATGGTGCCGACCATAGGGCATTGTATCTGAGTAGTAGGTGAGTGAGATTAGTCACTGTGGAGTGAATGTGAGGCCCCATAGCCAACTGTGAAACACAGAAGGTGTCTGAATTTCCCCGGTGAACACTGAGACTGGTCACCACAAGAAATAGCTCACACAGTTCCCAGGAACACCACCCTGAGATCAGCCAGCTCTGTTTCCCGTCTGGAAGAGAGCACCAGCTAGAGCAGATCTAGGCCATGAGCGGATCCAGGCCACAGCACCAGCCACAGATCAGTGGTCATGCCTGTCTGCCTGATATCCAGCCTACACGTGGACCTGTACACCCAACAGGGAAAAACAGCCAGACCACAAGAGCAAAGGTAAGTCAGATTTACTTTCTGGAGTTCACAACATGGTGGCACAGTGTGCACTGTAGCTGAGAGGCAGAGACCTAACCCAGTCACAGAAAAGCAATTAGGAGCCAAGACTGACTGCAAACAGAGCCGGTGACTGTGTGTTCTCCACAAATATTGGGGCGGATCACACACCCTAGTACCCAAGCATTTGAGGCAGTCAGCAACAGGCACACTGAGGCTGGCACCTTTCTTGGGTGGAGCTCCCTGCCTGCACTGTCAGCCTAGCTGCTGAACCAGAACAACTGTGTCAGTGAGGGGAGAATGCAGGCCCAATCAAAACTTTATCTGCCTTTCTGAGAAGACCAGCCAGCTCTCAGGTCCTCAGAGGATAGCCCGCTCCCCACTCCAATCACCTCAATATTGGTCCAATTTGGTCACAACCAGTTTAAGATAGTGGCAGTCACTCTACTCTCCAAGAGCCAGTCTATTACAGGAACCTGCCCACCATCTGGAGGTGGACAGCAGGATCTCAGGATCACCATACCCACAGAACAGGGAGTTTTCCTGAGCACCAAGGTGAACTGACATCAGAAACAAACAGACAACACCAGGGTCAATTAGATGAAAAAAGGTCAGTGCAAGAACAGGGTTAAAAAAAAAAAACCAAAGCAATATGATGTCTCCAGAACCTAGCTATAATGCTACAGATAATTCTGGACATCCTAAAATGATTGAAACAAAGGAAAATGACCTTAATCCTATGTTTATGTTAATAATAGAAGACCTAAGGGATGAAATCAAATATCTCAGAGAGCAACAACAAAATACTGCAAAAGAGGTGATGGAAATTAATAAAGCACTTAAAGGAAGGAAGACCTGAAAAGGGAATTTGAAGCAATTAAGAAAATCCAATCTGAGATATCCATAGACCTGGAAAACCTTAAGAAAAGAATAGGAAATACAGACACCAGCATCACCAACAGAATACAAGAGATGGAAGAAAGAATTTCAGGCACAGAGGATAAAATTGAAGAAATTGATACATCTGTCAAAGAAAATGTCAAATCTAAAAAAGTCCTGACACAAAACCTTCAGGAAATCAAGCACACTACAAAAAGATGAAATTTAAGAATAATAGGAATATGGGCTGGAGAGGTGGCTCAGAGGTTAAGAGCACTGGGTGTTCTTCCAAAGGTCCTGAGTTCAATTCCCAGCAACCACATGGTGGCTCACAGCCATCTGCATTGAGATCTGCTGCCCGGGCATATATGTAGAGCAAATACTGTATACATAATGAATAAATAAATAAATAAATGTTTAAAAAAAAAAGAATAATAGGAATAGAAGAAAGGGAAGATTCCCAGCTCCATGGACCAGAAAATATCTTCAACAAAATCATTGAAGAGAATTTCCCAAATCTAAAAAGAGAGATGCCTATTACTGTACAAGAAGCTTACAGAACACCAAATAGATTAGACCAGAAAAAAAAATCTTCCCACCACATAATAATCAAAACACTAAATGTACAGAACAAAGAAAGAATTTTAAAAGCTGCTAGGGAAAGGGGTCAAGTAACATATAATGGCAAACCTATCAGAATCACACATGCCTTTTCATCAGAGATGCTAAAAGCCAGAAGGTCCTGGACAGACCCTAAAAAACCACAAATGCCAGGCCAGACTATTATTCCCAGCAAAATTGTCAATCAACATAGGTGGAGAAAACAAGATATTCCATGACAAAGCTAAATTTAAGCAATATCTATATACAATCCATCTCTACAGAAGATGTTGGAAGGAAAACTCCAACCCAAAGAGGTTAACTACACACAAGAAAGCACAGGAAGCAAATAGCATGCCTGCAGCAAAATCAAAGAAGAGAAGCTAACTCACACACTATTTCCACCAAGATCAAGATGGCAGGAAGTAACAATCACTGGTCATTATTATCTCTCAACATCAATGGACTCACTTCCCCAATAAAAAGACACAGGCTAGCAGAATGGATGTGAAAACAGAATCCCACATTCTGCTGCTTACAAGAAACACACCACAGCAAAAAGATAGGCATTATCTCCAAGTAAAGGGCTGGAAAAATATGCCAAGCAAATGGACGCAAGAAAAAAGCTGGAGTGGCAATTCTAGTATGCAACAAATTGGACTTTCAACCAACATTAATCAAAAGAGATGGGGTAAGACACTACATACTCATCAAAGGAAAAATTCACCAAGATGAAATCTCAATACTGAACATCTATGTCCCAAATGTAAGACCAACACATTCATTAAAGAAACACTACTGAACCTCAAACCCCACAATGAACCTCACACATTAATAGTGGGAGACTTCAACACACCACTCTCACCACTGGACAGATCAATGACGCAGAAACCAAATAGAAACAATGAACCTCACAGGTGTCATGAATCAAATGGACCTAATTAATATCTACAGAACATTTCACCCCCAAACAAAAGAATACACTTTCTTCTCAGCACTTCATGGAACTTTCTCCAAAATCGACCATATAGTCGGTCACAAAGCAAGCCTCAACAGACACAGGAAAATTGAAATTAGCCCTTGTAACTTATCAGACCATCATGGAATAAAGCCAGACTTCAACAATAACAAAAACAACAGAAAGTCTGCAAAAAAAGAAAAAATGGAAACTGAACAACCCTCTACTCAATAACCTCTGTGTGAGAGATAAAATAAAAGAAATTAAAGTCTTCTTAGAACTCAATGAAAATGAAGGCACAACATATCCAAACTTATGGGACACATTGAAAGCAGTGCTAAGAGGAAAGTTTATAGCACTTAGTGCCGTCAAAAAGTAACTGGAAATTTCCCATACTAGTGAACTAAAAGCACACTGGAAAGAACTAGAACACAAAGAAGCAAACACTCCCAAGAGGAGCAGATGAGAGGAAATTATCAAACTCATTGCTGAAATCAATATCTTAAAAACAAAAAGAACAATACAAAGAATCAGCAAAACCAATTTTTTATTTGAGAAAATCCACAAAATAGATAAGCCCTCAGCTACACTAAATAAAGACAGAGGGAAATACCCAAATGAACAAAATCATAAATGAAAAGGGGGAAATAACAACAGACATTGAGGAAATCCAAAGAATCATTAGGTCCTACTTCAAAAACCTGTACTCCACAAAATTGGAAAATCTAAATGAAATGGACAATTTTCTTGACAGATTCCACCTACCAAGGTTAAATCAGAACAGAACAAGTAAACAATTTAAACAGTCTTACAACCCTTAAGGAAATAGAAGAACTCATTAGAAGTCTCCTGACCAAAAAAAGCCCAGTGCCAGATGGTTTCAGCACAGAATTCAAACAGACATTCAAAGAAGAGCTAACACCAATATTCTTCAAACTCTTCCACAACATAGAAGCAGAAGGAACACCAAACACACTCTATGAGGCCACAGTTACCCTGATACCTAAACCTCACAAAGACCCAATGGAGAAAGAAAATTTCAGACCAATTTCCCTTATGAACATGGATGCAACGATACTTAATAAGATACTTGCAAACCGGATCCAAGAACACATCAAAAGTATCATACACCATGATCAAGTAAGCTTCATCCCAGGGATGCAGGTTTGATTCAACATTAGAAAATCCATCAATGTAATCCACCACATAAACAAACTGAAAGAAAAGAACCACGTGATCATCTCATTGAATGCTGAAAAATCTTTTGACAAAATATAGCACCCCTTCATGTTAAAAGTCTTAGAGAGATCAGGCATACAAGGACCATACTTAAACATAATAAGGCAATTTACAACAAGCCAATAGCCAACATCAAACTAAATGGAGAGAAACTTAAAGCATTTCCTCTAAAATCAGGGACAAGGCAAGGCTGCCCACTCTCTCCATATCTCTTCGACATAGTACTTGAAGTTTTAGCTAGAGCAACAAGACAACTACAGAAGATCAAGGGGATACAAATAGAAAAGGAAGAAATCAAAGTATCCCTATTTGCAGATGATATGATAGTATATATAAATGACCCCAAAAATTCCACCAGAAAACTCCTACAGCTGATAAACTCCTTCAGCAAGGTGGCTGGATACAAAATCAATTCAAAAAAAATAGTAGCCCTTCTTTACACAAAAGATAAATGGGCTGAGAAGGAAATAAGGGAATCAACATCCTTCACAATAGCCACAAATAATATAAAATACCTGGGGGTAACTCTAACCAAGCAAGTAAAATACCTGTATGATAAAAACTTCAAGTCCCTGAAGAAAGAAATTGAAGAAGATATCAGAAGATGGAAAGATCTCCCTTGCTCATGGATAGGTAGGAACAACATAAAAAAAGGCCATCTTACCAAAAGCAATATACAAATTCAGTGCAATTGCTATCCAAATACCAACTCAATTCTTTACACACCTGAAAAAAAAAAACAAATCTCAGCTTCATATGTAATAACAAAAAACCCAGAATAGCTAAATCAATCATGTACAATAACAGAACATCTGGAGGTATCACCATCCCGGATTTCAAGATGTACTACAGGGCAATAGTAATAAAAACAGCATGACACTGGTATAGAAACAGACAAGTTGACCAATAGAATTGAATCAAAGCCCCAGAAGTAAATCCACTCACCTCCGGTCACTTAATTTTTGACAAAAAAGCCAAAACCATACAATGGAAAAAGAAAAGCATCTTCAATAAATGATGCTGGTCTAACTGGATGTCAACATGTAGAAGAATGCAAATAGTTCCATACTTATCACACTGTACAAAACTTAAGTCTAAGTGGATCAAAGACCTCAACATAAATCTCGACACACTAACATTAATAGAAGAGAAAGTGGGGAAAAGCCTGGAACTTATTGGCACCGCTAGCAACTTCCTGAACAGAACACCAATAGCTCAGGCGCTAAAACAAACAATCAATAAATGGGACCTTATGAAGCTGAAAAGCTTCTGTAAGGCAAAGGAAACTGTCCTTAGAATAAAAAGGCAGCCTACAGAGTGGGAAAGGATCTTCATTAACCCAACATCCAACAGAGGTCTAATATCCAAAATATATAAAGAACTGATGAAATTAAACACCAAAAAATCAAATAACCCCATCAATAAATGTGGTACAGAGCTAAACAGAGAATTCACAGATGAGGAATCTCTAAAGACACTTGAAGAAATGTTCAACATCTTTGGTCATCAGAGAAATGCAACTTAAAACAACTCTGAGATTCCATCTCATATCTGTCAGAATGGCTAAGATCAAAAACTCAAATGATAGCACATGCTTGCGAGGATTTGGAGAAAGGGTAACACACCCCCATTGCTGGTGGGAGCAAAATAGTGCAACCACTTTGGAAATCAATCTGGAGATAACTTAGAAAATTGGGAATAGTTCTCCGTCAAGACCCAGCCATACCCCTCTTGGGCATATATCCAAAATATTCGAAACAAAACCACAAGGATATTGCCTCAACAATGCTCATAGCAGCTTTATTTGTAATAGCCAGGAACTGGAAGCAACCCAGATTTCCTTCAACTGAAGAATGCATAAAAAAAAAACTTTGGTACATTTATACCATGGAATACTACATAGCTATCAGAAATGAGGAAATCATGCAATTCGAAACAAAATGGATGGAGCTAGAAAAGCTCATCCTAAGTGAGCTGACTCAGTCCCAGAAAGATAAACATGGTATGTACTCTCTTATAAATGGATATTAACCATACATTAAAGGATAACTATCCTACATCCCACACACCCAAATAGATAGGAACCTAGCATATCTATCCTAGGAATAATTTTACCCACCAGTGAGTCATGGAATCTTCTTCAGGTTAGTGGAATACCTTACCCTAGATGGTGTGCCATATCAATCACCAGTGCAAGTGGAAGCTCTTGGACCTCACATGACTGTAGAACTGAGGAAGTATGATATGTGAGGACCCACCTCATATGAGGAGAAGGAGAGTACCAAATAGAGGAACAATGAGGGAGGAAGGAAGAAAAGGAGTGAGGGAGGAAGGGAGGGAGGGAGGGAATGAGGGAGGGAGGGGCCAGAAGGGGAGAAGGGAGGAAAGTATATTCTAGAAGTAACTTGAGAAAACAAAATAATACTCTTTTTAGAAAAAAGTTAATAAGCTATCGTGAGTGTGCGGGATTTGGCGCCTCCCACCTGCTTTTGTGTTCCCAGCTTCCTGCGCTCGAATATGGCATTCAAAGATGTTATCTTAAGTCAAGATTTTTTTTGATATCGAGACATATCAGCGCCTGACAGCACCCCCTATTCTACTCCAAGTAGAAGATAAGCATCGAAGAACCTCCACTGTAAGATGGTTGAATTAGTGGCAAGCCTTTCTCTTGGCATGAAAAAACCCCTTGCACCAACTGCAGACAGACTGCTGTCCAAAAAGGACAAAACTTGGCAGCAGGGAAGTCGACAGCCTAACTCTGCCAAGACAGGGTAGGTAAGTCCTTCATAATCCCTGCTCTACAACAAATGTCTGTCAGAGAAACAGGACCCAAAGGCTGAAGATTGATTCTGGAATGTATGGAGAGAAAATGGGAACTCTCCAGGCAGTCATTGGTATGTTCTTTCTTAGTTTTGGAAGCTGCAGGCTCTGCACTTCCTATATAAGCAAATATATTTATCCCTCTCAGGTCTCTGAGGTGGTTGAAGAATAGACAGCTAGAGTCTTATAGTTAAATTTTGAACTGTTTAGGAATCAAGAGGGTGTTATAGATCTAAGAAGATACTCTTACAAGTGTGTTGCAAGATAGTATGAATGTTGAGTCACATATAGACCTTTAAACTCATGGAGTTGGTTAGATAGTAGAATGTTAAAGTCAGGGGCCAAATATGTATAAACTGGACATTGGGAAGGTATACTGGGCCAATTTACTCTCATAAATGTGGCATATTTATATCTATTGTTTTGTATAATACTTACTGTTATAAGAGAAGGAACCAGCTGTTGGACTGAAAGGGGAAACTTCTGGGGGGAAGAGGGTGGAAGGGCGGGATAGGAAGGGGGAATAGGGAGGGGTTTGTTACTGAGATGTAACTTGAAGAAAAAAAATAAAGTATTTAAAAAAAAAAGAAAAAAGTTAATAAGCTTAAAATATATAATAAAAATTTAATATAAAATTTTCAAACTATAATTTACCAAAGGTATACTTGCCTCACTGACATGAAAGGAAAAATAGCCTTAATTTCAGATTAGAATGTTAGGCTGCAGGTGGCCACAAAGATTACACAAACTTGATAGCAGCTTAAAAGTTTTTCTTTTTTTTGTAGATTAAAGGATATTTTCATGGAGTAGAATTAAAAAGCAGGTAATAGTTTTAAAATACTGTAAAGAAATTAAAGGTTACTGCAGTTCAACCTGGTTTTCTAAACCTCCAAGAGTTGAAAAAAATTGGAGCTAAGGTAAAACATATGATATGCATGGTGTTAGCTCATGCCTTTAACTCCAGCAGAGACAGAAGGATCACTGTAGAGTTAGTTATCTTATAAATTCTAGAGTTACAAGGAACAGGGTGGTCATGGTGCACACCCTTAATCCCATCATTTGAGAAGGATACACCCTTAATTCCACCACACTAGAGACAAAAACCTGCAGATTTCAGAGGTCACGGTCAGCCTGACACAAATCAAGCTGTAAATAGAGAAAAATTTCGATCCAGGGGTGGTGGAGCACATCTTTAATCACATCAATTGGAAAGCACATGCCTTTGATCCCAATACTTAGAATGCAGAGACAGGCACATAGCATTTGGAAGGATTTAAGTTTAAAACCTACTCACCAAAGGCATGGTGAAATTCAAAGTGAATAGTCCTTTGAGATCTCAAAATATATACACTTAAAAGTTTGTTTAGTACCAAAATATCAAAATAATTTCTTTTTTAATCTCAATTGAAAGATAATTCTTTTCATACTGTCAAAAAACTGAATTTGCTCCAGAAAAACTATTACCTTATCCCCTCCCCCTAAAAAAAAGTAGTGTCCCAGAGTTAGGATTAGGGCAGTGTTCTGTTCTTATTAGGGCAGTGTTCTGTTCTTATCTTTCCAGGAGATTTAAAGCATCCATCTAAGGAATCCAGGGACAATTGGACAGCGGAAACCTTAGAAGAAAACAGATCAGACACCAAAGAAAACAAGTAGCCCAGACGATCCAGCCTTGCAGACTTCCTCAATAGTTGTTTCCTCAAAAGTCTCCAACCACAAAAACTCAAAATCACTGATTGTTCAGTTCCACAGACGGTTCCAGCCAGAACTTCAGTAAAGCCCTGAAGTTCAGCTTCTGTCTATGAACTTCTTAGGACATTTAAATAGCTGAGCAGAAAAGGACTGAACATCAAATGATTCTATTAACACACTTAATCATTGTTTTCATTCTTATTTGGGCTCCAAACAGGTTTACTATGTTCCAAGTCAGCAAGAAGTCATTTTAAGAGAGCAACATCCCATGTCCAGAAGGTGGAGTGGGTGTTTTTCCCCCCTTTGGTCATTTGATGGGTTATAGATACTTCTTGTTATTTAGGGGGAGAGATTTACAAGCTGTTAAATGGTCTTGTTAAATTGGTTTTGGAGGTTAGACCCAGGGACTTCTGTCTTTTTCTTTTCTGTATACTTTCTCTCCTATGCAGGGGTGAAAAGACTTGAGAAAAAAATCAGAGATAGACATAATATAAGAATGATAAAGAAAAAGGACAGATTGAATATGCTCTTATACTTTTGTATAATCATACAATATTAACATTATATTTGGCTAAATTGGTATTGATCTTCGTATATTAATGCACAATTAAGATTATATTGGGCTACATCGGTATTTATCTTTGTATAGTGATACAAAATTAAGGTTAACTCTTTTTAAAGTATTGTACCTAGGTAACAAATGAAATGTGAAGTTTTGGCCTTTTGTTAGCAACTGTTGTAAACTGTTTAGGATAATTAAGAAATACAAACTAATAGTCATTCAAGCATTTCATCTTGTTAGGTACTAGGGCAGTTTATCACAGCTATTTTCTAAGTTAATTAGAATTCATGTTGCTAAGAGACAAGCAGCATTTGCTTATCCAAATATAAGGAGATAGATAGGTGGTCTTCAAAAACCTCAAGAGATCTGCAGAATATGGCATTCAAAGATGTTTTCTTAACTAAGAATTTTTTTGATATCTAGACATGTCAGCTCCTGACAGCACCCCCTATTCTACTCCAAGTGGAAGATGAGCATCGAAGAATCTCCAATTGGAGATGGCTGAATTAGTGGCAAGCCTATCTCTTGGCAAGAAAAATCCCTTGCTTCAACTGCAGACAGAATGCTGTCCAACAAGGACAAAATTTGGAAGCAGGTAAGTCGACAGCCTAGCTCTGCCAAGAAAGGGTAGGCAAGTCCTTCATAATTCCTGCTTTACAATCAATGTCTGTCAGAGAAATGGGGCCAAATGGCTGAAGATTGATGCTCTAATGTATGGAGAGGAATTGTGAACTCTCCAGGAAGCCACTGGTATGTCATTTCTTAGATGTGGGAGCTGCTGGCCCTGCACTTCCTGTATAATCAGATATATTTATCCCTCTCAGGTCTCTTATGTGGTTGAAGACTAGATAGTTAGAGTCTCATAGTTAAATTTTGAGTTGTTTAGTAATTAAGAGGGTGTTCTGGATCTAAGATATTTTTAAAATTGTGATGCAATTTAGGATGGAAGCTAAGTTGGATATAGAACTTTAAACTCATGGAGATGGTTAGATAGTAGAATGTTAAAGTCCGATGCCAAATATATATGGACTGGACATTGGGAATATATGCTAAGCCTTTAATTCTCATAATTGTGGTCTAATTATTTCTGTTGTTTTGTATTGTATTTATTGTTATAAGAGAAAGAGCCATTTGTTGTACTGAAAGGGGGAGCTCTTGGGGGGAAAAGATATACCTTAAATTTAATAAAAAAGGAAGTGGATTGGGGGTTGAGGGAGAAAAGGCTGGGAGGGTGGGACTGGAGGCAGGAGTAGGGAGGGGATTTCAATTGAGAAGTAACTTGAAGAAATAATAAATAAATTTAAAAAAAGAAAGTGGAATAGGAAGCCAGAAGATGAATCACGAAGAATGGTATATTTACCAGAACTAGATCCAAGTAAAAGGAAGATTAACAGGAAATGTCTGGCATCACAGTATGTAGCCAATACTAAAATAACCAATTCTCTTACAGTACACCAAAAATAAAGATATTTTCACCCAGTTTGCAACCTTAAAAAAATACTAGATTACCACCTTGGGATGTAGCACTGGATTCATTTAGAAGAATGTGCAGTATCACAGTTAAAGCTCTGGGGTTGAGATGGATAGGCTGATACATTCAGACATTTGGAAATACTTATTCAGCAGTCTGTGACAAACAGAAAAGGCAAAGGAAAACAGAGCTCCCAGAATCATTAATCTAAATTAACCCAGTGACATTGTCATAGAATTTTAGCTTCACTGCAGAATCCAAGGGAATACAATACTATAGGTAGGTAAGCTTTTTCGTTGTGGGATGTTTATTTACGATGAACTACAGAAGAGGGTTAATATAATGGGATGCAGGACTGCATTGGATGGTGAAATGCATTGTGGCCAACATCCATTTGAGGTATCAATTAACTTTTAATTCTTAGAGGGAGACAAAAGCTGCCTCACACAAAGACCAAATTGGGGGTGGTATAAGGGGCACATTGCTCATGGAACCTTAGGCTTGCTACCTTTTTGTATAAGGGAAAGGCCTCCTTATCTAACACAAAGGAGTTGAAGAGTAGGGAGGGAGAAGGGTGAATTGGTGTGTGGCCTGTTAACTCAATGATGTTTCTAAAGTGTGAATGGAAGAGTCAAAGCCACCCAAGTTACAACAGCACTAAATCAACAGCTTGGCCGAGACAGCATGACCTGAATGGAAATGCAAATGGTTCAGTCCAATAACTGTTTGGGGTTGTCACTTGGTATACCAGCTCTTGCCTTCCTGGAACCTTTTTAACTGCACACTCAACAGCAAATCACCTTCCAAGAGCCTGTATCCAAATTCCTAAGTACTCCAGGGAAAAGTCTGAATGCATCATCCAAAATGAAGAAAAAAATAATAACAATAAAATCATGGGGTAACTGCACCAAATGTAAAAAAAAAATACTTACATTGTTCCAAGTTTCCTTAAAAGATACTTTTGGGCCAGCAGCCATGTGACTTTGAAAAAACACCAGCTGTTGTCCTACAGAAGAGTCTCACGTTCATCAGGGAAGAAAATTCTTTCCATGAAGTGCTGTTGTGAACATGTCTGGCTTCCAACCATCACACAACACAGGGGTACATAATTAGTTTTCCAAGGGGGAGCCACCTCATGCTTTTCTTCAAATTCAATCAAAACATACACATTCTAAATAGAAACACGTTTATTTGAAATCCCTTTGCATGAGCAGCTGTTTGTGCCTGGCCTGGCCAAAGAGACAAATTGTATTCATCTCTGCACTCCAGTCAGTAAATGCTTGGCTTTGTTCATCTCCACGAGTGGAGGCAGTCACACTATGTCAATTGGGCAAGAAGCCTTAATGATCCCAGGCAGGTGTCCTCAGAAGCTGTCCAGGTGAGGAGGTCAGCCTGTGTACCATGAATCGTACACTTGTCCTCAGTTTACAAAGCCTCTCCCCACCACTGACAATTATTGTCCTTAGGGACTTTGCTCATACAAGTGAAAGGAGTCTGCTCAAGCCCACTTGGTGCCTTTGCTTCTGTCTATGTAAGAGTTCTGACAACAACCAAGAGCCACTGTTCTCAAAAGACAAAATGAAATTATAATAATATGAAAGAAATAAGCAGCTGCTAAGGTCTAATAAAGAAGCTGCCAGAAGCACAAAGATGGTCCCTCTTCTTCCCTATAAAAGCTCATTGGAGCTAAAAGGTTTACATTCTTAAGTTCCCAAAAGGTAAGGCATAGACTTTATTCTTGCTCTTAATGGGTTCAGAAATGCCATTGTAGACAAAAGAACAGAGACTAATAATTACTCTTCACATTTCATGTTTTTTGCTTTCCCAAAACCCTAGCCATATTTTATTATTTTCTCATCTGTTCAGGTAGGCAAGGAGAGCACTGATATCTCTACAAGACAGACCAAAGTAAGTTCTTTAGAGGTTAAGGGACTTACTTATAAGCCATATGAACCCCCTCCCCCCAAAAAAGAAACAGTGTCAGAGTCAGAGTTAGGTGCACCACATGTATATGTAAATGAATTTAAAGACCAGAGGCACAACCAGAGTCATGAAACTGTTCTCCCAGTCCCAGGAGAGTACAGCTAGATGTAACCTAGGTTAAATGGAGCAAGGCATAACTAGGAGGAAGTTGGTTCTTGATGGCCTAGAAGAAAGGATGAGATGATAAAGAGAATCCCTACTAGCAATAGAACCGGATTTGTGGTTCTCTGCATACTTTGGCAAGAAAGGAATTAAAATTTTCTGAAAACATAGCAGGACCATAAGGCTTCTAATGAATACAGAGCTTCTACCTCACAACCATTTCTGAAAGTTTCTTGTTCTTATACAGGTAGGTTCTTCTTCAGAGGGAGCCAGTTTTTGCCTCTGGGCTGACTTCAAGGTCTATTTGGTATGCATCCATTTATCATAGCCCAATGTATTCCCTCTGACTTCCAGAGGTTTGAATTAGCATCTATGTTATCTTGCATAATACGAGTTTATTTTTTAATGAGTTTATTTTTTGGCCATGATATAGACTGCTCAAAAGGCACTGAAATGAAACTGCTGCCTTTGCATAGCCTTGTGATAAACAAATACAATATCAACAACAAAACAGTTTCTAGGTTCAAAGTCTAGTTCTATTTCTCTTAGGACCAATTTATATAAACCTTTCCTAATTTCACTTGCTAGATGTGAAATCAGGTAATAACTTAGATACTATGCAAAACTATCCAATGTATTATCTATGGTATAAAATCCAGTCTATTAAATATTAGCCAACAAAATTATTTTCTTTGCCCTAAGTTAGCAACTGTAAGTGCCCAACTCATGGTGGTACGTCATGGTTTTCTGCTATTGTTGTTATATTCATCTTACTGTGCCTCCAACCTCACATGTTATGGTCTAAGCAAACTCATCTCCTACCTCTCTGACTTTGTTCATGCATGTGAGGTAGGAAATATATATCTAAGAATATCTAAGAATACCCTAATATCTAAGAACACTCTAATATCTATCTAAAAACAACACTATTTTAACTTTTATAAAAGGATATTAATATTCTTAGTGTAAGTCTATGCAGGGTGGCTTTGTTTACGGCAGTCCCATCAGGTAATATCTTTTAAACTTAAAGTCCGTTGGGCCTTATTTTGCCAGTTCATATGGCCAATTTATTTCCACCACCAAATGGTGGCTGGTTCATAAAGTCAGTTTGTTCTAACTGTCAAACTGAGGGTGGCTTTTTCAATCAGCTAAGACTCACCTCCACAGTCTCTTTGGTCTGGGAAAATCTCAAGGCCAAATCTTCTCCAAGTGTTTTCTGAACTCAGCTTGCCATGTTCACTTTTCTGGTGCTTTGGGGCCAGACTTTCTCAGTAGGTTTATGCTATGCCTTTGCTTTGTGCTATAGCAGTCTAAATTCTGTTAATGGCATACCTTCCTGTATGCTTCTTCAGTGTGACTTCTCAGTAGGTGAGGGCAGGAGGAAGAGAGAGACCACATGGAATTCTCATCTTATATATCTCATTATCTCGTGATACGTGGCAGTCTCAAGAGTCCATGAGATTTCTTGTGATGTTCAATAGTCCCATTGCTTCTCATGATAACTGACATCATCTGAGTGGCTTGGAAGGTTTCTTAGCCATGCCCCTTCAACAGGGCACATCATCCAACCACAACTCGCTTTTTGTCCATATCAGTAAACCAAAGGGACGCCAAGCTTCTCCTTTTGTGCTGCCAGATGCTAATCTGAACTGTCCACTAATTTCACTAAAGAGACCTAATTTCTGCCACAATGGCCCATATTTATAGGTGTGCCACAGTATTACTGCCTAAGTGCCCCAAGTATCAGACACTGGAAGAGCTACATAAATAAAGGAGATCATGGATTTTTTTTTCTCCAGGAACTACTTGTATAGAGGGATGCAGAAGTATATTCAGAGATTACCACTTGGTAAAAACAGAACAAAACACTCTATAAAACGAGACAGGGCCTCAGAGAAGGAAATGGTTAAGTATTAATGGAAGAGATCTGGTAATATAAATGTCTTTTTGTACAAGGAAATCTCAAAAGCTAGCCTTTTTCTTTAGGTTTTGCAAACCCTCAAGTTGCAACACATTTCATCTCTTTCCCTTTCATTAGTGTCTGTCCTTCCTGACACAGGCATAACATCCTTAAATTCACCCATCCCTCATGGTTCTTTCTATTATTTTTCTTTGCCACAAATATTGATTATTAGAGAGTAGATTTGAAAAAGGAGTGGAGGCTTGGATTAAATAACTTCTAAGAGTCCTTAAAATTCTGAGAGTGGAAGAGCAGCAGAAAGAAGAAAACACACACCATGGGTTAGAAAACAGAACCTCATTCCACCTGGCCAGGAACATCGGCATATTGTGGAGAATGGCAGTCCAAGGGGGTGTATGTATATATGGGGTCATATTTGGGAAATAGAATTATGAGCTAGCTTAGTTGGGCCAAGATTGCTCCATCCAGGCCTAGGCTTGTAAAATCCATTCTGTGTCTTGTGTGCTCATTTATAATGTCTGGATGAGAATTAACAACCGCCAAACCAATTAAATATAATATAAATACTGTTTAAATAGCCATATATTTCTTTTTACATATGGCGTCCAACTAGGGAAATTAGATTCCATGCTTACAGCCTGAGAAGGCCCGGGTGAAAGTTGGTTTCCTAGCCAAAAAGCGGGGAACCGAATCCAAATGCATTTCAAAGGTGCGGCTACCTAAACAAAAGCTGTTGCCTTGCAGCAAAGGTGGAGAGCTAAGACTTAGCTCTCCTTACCTACTAAAAACCTGGCAGCCTTCTAAACAGAATTTGAGAGTGAAATTAATCACCTATATTAAAAATGGAGGAATTCATAATGCCTCAGTACTTTCGGATTCCAATTGAGTTTGTTTCTCTTAGCGTGCAAGTGATTTTTACTTTGACAATTGTAGTTCTGTGTATCCTTTTTGAGAAAGTTCAGACTAGAATAGTCTTAAAGGAAGGAATTTACAGATGCTATGCTGAATTGCCAAAAATGATACTGGAAGAAGGAGAGAGGCCCTTCCTGATACATAAGGCAAAATGGATGACAGCTGGAGCTAAGAGCTCCCTGGGTACTAGGTGCCTGTCAGGAGTTTCTGGTATAGGGCCGCCAATGAAATGAAGCCAAAACTAGACTCTAAGGAATAATGAACAAAGCTATAATTGCAGCATGGGATGGCATGGTTAGACATGCCAAGGCTTTTGGAATGTTGTTTCTTTGCTTGATTTTTATTTAGAAAACATAAGAGATTTTTGAAGATTTTGGGCAGAATTCAAAATGTCACTGCAGTTCAAAGTTACTCTCAAGGTTAACGTGTTACTAAAATCTGGGATTTAAGTGAAACATTTGAGCATGGTGGTACTAGCACATGCCCTTAATCCCTTAATCCCATCACACTAGAGGAAGAAACAGGAAGATCTCTGGATTCTAGACCAGCCTGGTTTAAATAATGAAGGCAGGGCGGGAACTCTGCTGAGGAGATAAAGCTGCTTACTAAAGACAGTCTAGAATTTAAAAATGACACATTTTTTCTTGTTGTTAAGTTTAATAATGTCCTTACTGATCTAATGGATAAATGCACATAATCTTAAATGTAAAGAGAAAAGGGTCACAAGCCAGTCTTCTTAGTTGTGGAGCTCCCACTGGAGAACTGGTTTCAGGAGACATTTTGCCCTGAAGGAGATGTTAATCTCTGGGCGTGAAGGTGCACACCTTTAATCCCAGAACTTTGGAGGCAGAGGCATGCTAATCTCTGTGAGTTCATGGTCAGCCTGGTCTACAAAGTGAGTCCAGGACAAGGATACACAGAGAAATCCTGTCTCAGAAAAAAAAATGGAGAGAGAGAGAGAGAGAGAGAAAGAGATATATTCTGTTAATCTTGTAAGGACCCAGAGTCAGGCTAGGGAAGAACATGCAAACTGCATGCATCCCCCAGCCAACAGTTAAGAAAAGCTAACATAAAATAGCACATCATGCTATCCTACAGCAATCTCCTTAAAAATGGAGTTTCCATGGGAGAATTGAAACTCAAACTAATACAAAATGGTTTAATTAATGTTATTGTTTAATAAGGGTAATTCAATTACTTAAATTCATACTTTGATCTCAAAACTTGGGAGACAAGGAAAAACATCTGGTTCCTTGTGTGTTCTAGGCCAATCTAATCTACAGAGCTCTACAGAGCAAATAAAGACAGCGCAAGCTACAAAGAGAAACCCTGTCTCAATAAGGATAGATATATCCACATAGAAACTAAATTTCCTAAGAAAGGAGAAAAGGAAAGAAGAAATATATAAATCCATACCTTTGTTCCCAAAACATGGGAGACAAAGACAGAGACAGATTGGTTCCTTTTGAGTTTGAGGCCAACCTAATCTACAAAATCCAGAACAACACAGAATAAACATGTTTTAATCAATTACTTAATTTATGTCAACTGTAGATTTAAACTTCATACAGTCTTATGCTGTATTTTCAATTTAAAATAGATTTTATATATAGCATATATATGCAATACTATTACACGCCATCTTTTCATATGGCATAAATGAAGACTTACAAATGTCTTTCTTCTGTTCAAACGAAGAACAGAAAATATTCCTTAATTGATTTGTTCATCCTGCACATCCAAGGCATTTTGGTAATGCAGAACTATATGTTACTTGTGAGAAATTGTATATTTTCAGAACAACAGGACCTGAGTCCAAAGAAGACAAGACAAGTAACCCAAATGATCCAGCCTCACAGACTGCCTCAATAGCTGTTTCCTCAAAAATCTGCATCAGAACAACTTCAAACAGTTTGCTGAGATGGCCCAGCCTCAAAGACTGTTCCAGACAGGTCTCAATAAAGCTCTGAACTTTCATACCAAAGTCCAGCTTCGAACTACAAATTACTCAGAACATTCAAATCGCTGAGCACATAGAGACTGGACAACAAATACTACAATTTACCAATTTACTTGCTTAACCTTTTTTTTTTCATTTTATTTGGTCCCCTAAACAGGTTTTCTGCATCCAAATTCAGCAGGAAGCAGTTTGAAGAGCGCAACGTCCCATTCCCAAAAAGTGGGTGGATGGTTCTTTGGTCATATGATGTGTTATAAATGTTGTTTAGGGGTAATGGTTACAAATTGTTAAATGGTCTTGTTAAGCAACATATAGGAGATTAGATTCAAGGACTTTTGTATTTCTTTTTCTTTTCTCTATCTTTCTTTCTCTCTTATATAGAGGGAAAGGTCTTGAAAAGAAAAAAGGGGATATATGTATATAATATGGAAATGATAAGATATAAGGATAGATTATTGAATCTGCTCCGAAACTTAAAATTATTTTTATTCTCAAATAAGGTTATCTTTCAAAACATTGGTATAGAATTTTGTATATTGATACAAAAAAGGTTAAATTTTTATTCATTAGTATAGAATTTTATATTTTGACACATTATGTATATTTTAATTCTTATATAAGGTATTGTGCCTATACAACTCATTTAAAGTACAGGTTTACTTCCTGAACAGAACACCAACTGCTCAGGACCTGAGATCAACAATCAATAAATGAGACCTCATGAAACTGAAAACCTTCTGTAAGGCAAAAGACACAGTCATTAGAACAAAACGGCAACCAACAGACTGGGAGAAAATCTTCACCAACCCCACATCTGATAGAGGGCTATTATCTAAAATCTACAAAGAACTCAAGAAACTAAATGCCAAGAAACCAAATAATCCAATCAAAAAATGGGAGACGGAGCTAAATAGAGAATTCACAAAGGAGGAATCCCTAATGGCCAGGAATCACCTGAAGAAATGCTCAACATCCATAGTCATCAGAGAAATGCAACTCAAGACAACCCTGAGATTCCATCTCACACCTGTCAGAATGGCTAAGATAAAGAACTCAAATGACAGCACATGCTGGCGAGGGTGTGGAGAAAGGGGAACCCTACTCCATTGCTGGTGGGAGTGCAGGCTTGTACAACCACTATGGAGGTCTGTCTGGAGATATCTTAGAAACCTTGGAATAACTTTGCCTCAGGATCCAGCCATACCACTTCTGGGTATACACCCAAGGACACCTCACGGAGACATAGGAAAGTCTCCTCATCTATGTTCATAGCAGCCTTATTTGTAATAGCTAGAAACTAGAAACAACCCAGATGTCCCTCAACTGAAGAATGGATTAAAAAACTGTGGTACATCTATACAACGGAATATTACTCAGCTATAAGAAACAATGAAATCATGCAATTTGCAACCAAATGGATGGAACTAGAAAAGCTCATCCTGAGTGAGCTAACCCAGACTCAGAAGGATGCACACGGCATCTATTCACTTATAGTAGGATTTTAGCTATATTGTACAGGATATCTGTACTACAACCAACACACCAAAAGGAACATGGACATAAACTTTTTTTTTCATTTCTTTTTCTTTTTCCTTTTCCTTTTTTTTCTTTTTCTTTTTCCTCTCTTTTTTTGTTGTTGTTCTTTGTTTTTGTTGGTTTGTGTGTCTGTTGGTCTTTTTTTAGTTTTCCCCCCGTAGCAAGGAGACACCTTTCACTGGCAGTACCCCTTTCTCCACAACCTCACCAGCATGTGCTGTCATTTCAGTTTTTGACCTTAGCCATTCTAACAGGTATGAGATGGAATCTCAGAGTCATCTTGAGTTGCATTTCTCTGACAATTAAGGATGTTGAGCATTTCTTCAAGTGACTCTCGGCCATTAGAGATTCCTGCTTTGTGAATTCTCAGTTTAGCTCTATTCCCCATTTTTTTATTGGATTACTTGGTTTCATGGTATTTAATTTCTTGAATTCTTTGTAAATTATGGATATTAGCCCTCTGTTGGAAATAGGTTTGGTAAAGATCTTTTCCCAATCTGTAGGTTGCCATTTTGTTCTAGTGATATTGTGGTACATTTATGCAATCAAATACTACTCAGCTATCAGAAACAAGGAAATCATGCAATTTGCAGCCAAATGGATGGAACTAGAAAAGCTCATTCTCAGTGAGCTAACCCAGACTCAGAAAGATGCAAATGGCATCTACTCACTTATAATTGGATTTTAGCCATATAGTACAAGATAACTATCCTACAACCAATGCACCAAAAGGATCAGTAACATAGACTTTGTTACCTATCAAGGGAGCAATTTGCCGTAGGGGCATTACCATGTAGGGCCCCAGTGCAAGAGGAACCTCTTAGCCATCATATGACTGTTGAACTGAGAGGGGCTGATATGTAGGGACATTCCATATTGGAGGGGTGGGATGGGTGGTAGAGGGAGAAGAGGGTAGGAGGGGGAAACCAGGAGGGGTGGAAAGAGGGCACTATGATGGAGATGTAAAAAAAGTTTTATAACTCAATTCAACAATAAGGAAAAAGGACACAAAAAGGAGGCAAAAATTCTGGTTAGATATTTGTGCTGACTCATTTTTATGTCAACTTATCCTTGGAAGAAGGAATCTTAACTGAGAAAATGTCTTTATAGGTTTGGCCTGTAGGTAAGTCTATAGAGAATTTTTTGATTGATGATTGATGTGGGAGGGCCCAGCTCACTGTGAGCAATGCCACCTCTTGGCTGGTGGTCCTGGGAGCTATAAGAAGGCTGACTGAGCAAGCCATGGGGAGTAAACCAATAAGCAGTGTTCCTCTATGGCTTTTACTTCACTTCTAGCCTGCAGGTTTCCCCCTTGAGTTACTGTCCTTACTTCCCTTCACAAAGGAGTGTGACTTGAGAGTTGTAAGATGATATAAACCCTTTCTTCTCCTAGTTGCTTTTGGTCATGATGTTTTAATGCACCAACAGAAACATCTGAGATCTGCTGTGGTGGCCTTCTAAGAGAGGTTGAAGCCATCACTGAAGTTCTACTGTCTTTTCTTTATTGTCAGTTAAAAACTGAATATTGACTAATTATGAACCAATATAGCCATTGTCTTCGCAAAGACAAATATAGTGAAACTCAGTCCTCCAAAGGTTAAACTCATCAGATCTCAGAACTAATAAAAGCCTTTCCAGGCTCATTTCTAGTAATCATTCTTGAACTATAAATACATATAAAGGACTAATGTACACTATTAATCAACATATCCTACTTACAGAATGCAAAACAACACTTTCTGTAGATCTTACATGCTTTTTATAATACAGAAAGTTTAAAACATAAGTCTCTAGCTACTTGATTATGCTCATGTGACAGTAC
Organism: Lophiomys imhausi; assembly: GCA_907164525.1. Classification (NCBI taxonomy): domain Eukaryota; kingdom Metazoa; phylum Chordata; class Mammalia; order Rodentia; family Muridae; genus Lophiomys; species Lophiomys imhausi. The sequence continues at coordinate 864,454 of CAJQZJ010000512.1, read as the reverse complement.
TACTTCATCTTATGACTATCCCCAAGCTTACTGGACTTGGTAATGAAGTACTCAAACATACATGCATAATAATGCTCTCTCAAAAGACAGGTAAAAGATTGGCCAGAATTTCTTACATTTTCCTGCTATTCTCTGTTGCTTCTTCTCACATGGTTTTGACCCAATACATTTTCAAAGCCTTTTGAGATTATTTTCCTTCAATTATACCCCTTTATAAAGTATAGTGTTTCTCTGACTCTAGATATAAGTTCTTAATCTTAGCTTACCCAGCTGACTGTTTAAAAAACAGAAATATGTTTATCAAAATTTACCAGTTTCTCTGCATTTTACCAGGCACGTGTTATTACTATCATCTAAAGGTTTTTAATTGTTTGCATATTCTAAGTTATTAACTGTGTGAAAGATGCCCCTCCCCCACTTTCCTTTAATCAATAGAGGAAAAAAGACAATAGGGTGAAGGGGTTAGAGTGACTCTATTATCACTAATCTACTCCAAGTAGAAGATGAGCATCGAAGAATCTCCAGTGGGAGATGGTTGAATTGGTGGGAAGCCTTTCTCTTGGCAAGAAAAACCCCTTACTTTAACTGTAGACAGAATGCTGTCCAAAAAGGACAAAACTTGGAAGCAGGTAAGCTGACAGTCTAGCTCTGCCAAGACAGGGTATGTAAGTCCTTCATAATTCCTACTCTACAGTCAATGTCTGTCAGAGAAATGGGCCCAAATGGCTGAAGATTGATGCTGTAAAGTATGGAGAGAGAATGGGAACTGTCCAGGCAGCCAGTTGTCTGTCATTTCTTAGTTTTGGAAGCTGCGGATCCTGCACTTCCTATATAATCAGATATATTTATCCCTCTCAGGTCTCTGAGGTGGTTGGAGAATAGACAGTTAGAGTCTCATAGATAAATTTTGAGTTGTTTAGGCATCAAGAGGGTGTTCTGGATCTAAGAAGATGTTTTTAAAATTGTGATGCAAGTTAGTATGAAAGCTGAGTTAGATATAGAACTTTAAATTCATGGAGATGGTTAGATAGTAGAATGTTAAAGTCAGGTGCCAAATACATATGGACTGGACATTGGGAATGTATGCTAAGCCATATAACTCTCATAATTGTAGTCTGTTTATTATTTTTGTTGTTTTGTATTGTATTTATTGTTATAGGAGAGAGAACCATTTGTTGGACTGAAGGGGGGAGCTGTTGGGGGGTAAAATATCTACCTTAGACTAAAAAAAAAGGATAGAGGATGGGGGGGTTGAGGGGGAAGTGGGTGGAAGGGTGGGACCGGAGGGGGGAGGAGGGAAGGGATTGGTGACTGAGATGTAACTTGAAGAAATAAAAAATAAATTATAAAAAAAAATAAAACAAAGAAATTTGGAAAACACATCAGCCCCGGTGACATAAATCAGTACAGCCAGCTTGTCTGGCTTTTTCCCTTTCCTTTTCTCCTTTCTCCTTTCTCCTTTCTGCTTTCCTTTCCTTTCCCTTTCCCTTTCTTTTCTTTTCTAAGTTTTTGATATAGGGTTTTTCTGTGTAACCTTGTGTGTCCTAGAACTTGCTCTGTAGACCAGGCTGACCTTAAACTCAGAGATCCACCTTCCTCTGCCTCTGGAATGCTGAGATCAAAGGCATGTGCCACCACACCCAAGCCTTAAAGCTACTTCTCAAAGAGGACAGTTTTAAAACACACATTGTTTTAGAAATATTTTCCTTAGTTCACAGAGCTTAACGTGATTTAGGTTCATTTAACAACCCCAGAAGCGGTAACTAAGGGCTTCCAAAGTATAAACCAAAATATCTGTTATAGACAGCATTAAAATGTGGAGTTTTAGTTGGACATGGTGGTGCACACCTTTAATCCCAGCACTCTGTGAGTTCGAGTCCAGCCTGGTCTACAAATCAGTTCAAGGACAGCCAAGGCTATTACACAGAGAAACCTTGTCTCGAAGGAAAAAAAAAAAAAACAACTCATGGATTTGTAAGTGCAGATGCATAAGTCTGAAGTGAAGGAAAATGCTCAAAGTTGAAGTGTAGACATGTATTGCCCATAAAGACTTGGAGAAGCAGAATTACTGCAGGCTGATTCATCCTGTCCCACACTGTGGATGCTTTAGCATTCATTTATTTATTTATTCATTCATTCATTCGTCAACTAAAGCTTGTCTAGGACTTCCCTTACTACCAGTTCTAGGAAGAGTAAAGAGGTAGGATTCAGTGATGGTAACACAATTCAACCAAGTGGGCAAAGGAAGTCCTGAAATCCTTGAGCTCCATACCTACCTGTCACCCACTACCTCAACTATTGTACCTTTACCTTGCTCACTAATTCCTGAGCTTTTGTGTATTTTCTATTGAACTATAAGTTGTGTTCTTAAGAAGTTGATAGGTACTGGATACTATTATTCTAATGGGCCCGTTCAACAAAAAGAAAGATTTACTTTACCAAACATCAAACAGGAGGGGTGGGCATAGCAAACTAACATTTACTGAGCAGTAATTTTCTACCGAGGGTACTGAACATATTACTATTTAGTTCAAGTAGCAACCCTTTGGGGATACATAGTATTATCTTCATTTTATAGAAAGAAAGCTAAAATTAGAGAGGTTAAATAACTTTCTCAAACATATACTGTTCATAAGGAAGTAGAGCCACGATTCAAATCAGGAAGTATGGTGCAAAGGTGCTAACCCCTGTTAGAATTCCATGCCCTGCTCTGTACTGCAGAGCTCAGATGTTCATTGAAAGGATGACCCATGGAGGATGGTCAGTTTGAAAATGTGTATAACTATGCCAATCATGCCATCATATCTGCTTTAGAAAGAAAGAGTTCTTTCTGTATCATCTGCAGAACTGGTATAGGACATTGTTTCTTCTGAACTTCGGGGTTTCTTTTTTAAAATCTGAGAGTCAGGTCACATAAAAAGGTAACTGACTGTGGTAGGCAAGTCAAGATTGTGGTAGAAGTTAGGTCTCTTTAGTGAATTAGTATGCAGTTCAGTTTAGTATCTGGCACCACATGAGGACGAGCTGGGCATTCCATTAATGTGAGAAATATTATAAGCCCTGTTGAAGGGGTATGGATAAGAAACTGCACAAGCTGCACAGATGACATCAGTTGCCACAGAAATCACACTGCTAGATATCATGAGAAATCTTGTGCGCCTTCAAGACCACCAAGGATCGTGAGGTGATGCAATATATAAGCCAGAGAGTTCCATGCAGCCACTCTCTTCCTCCTCCCTCAAGAGCTGAGAAGACAAACTGGAGAAGTGCACAGCAAGGTATGGCATACTCAAGCCATTAGCCCACAATGGTCATAAACTGAAAGGCAGAGTCCAAGAGAGAGACTTTTCACTATAAGTTAGCCAGAGAAAGACCCTTTGCTGTAATTCAGTCTATTAAGGCTGGCAGCAAAGGAGGGCGGTGTTCAGAAGCTGCTGGGAGAAGCTTTAGGCTGTGAAGCCTACATGGCTGAGGAAACTATAGGAACGAGTCTAGGATGATGGAAAAAGCTGGCCTCAGCTAGTGGTTACAGCAGACTGACTTTATAAGCCTGTCACAATCTGGTGGTTGAGGTAAACTGGCCATAAAAACTGACAAAGTTTGTATGGGCATTGAGCTTGGAAGGGACTGCATGCTGAGACTGCCTTAAATCAGATTACCCTGCACCAACCTACATTAAGAATATTGATGTCCTTTTAAGAAAGTTAAAATAGTGTTAGTTAGGTGTTCTTAAATAGATATTAGGGTGGTTTTTAGGTATTAGGGTAATCTTAGATAATTACTAGGTTTTAGGTATTAGGTTATAGGATATAGGTTTGATAGATGTTTGTTAAGTACTAATAAATATAAGTGTTTTAAAGAAAAATTTTCAGTTACACAAGGTGGTTAACAAAATAGTGTGACTATGGAGTGACACAGTTATTTCCATGTAATACATGACATAGGTTAGAAATAGCATCCCAAAGATAATGACAGCCACCTCTGGAAGCCACATATGTGCTCCCAAAATGACTTCATCGAAGGACAAAACCTCTTGACTATGTAAATTCTAATATGCATATTTCAAAAGTAAAGTCTCACTACAATGAAAGAACAAACAAAAAGACTAGTTTTTATTAATTTCTTCTGCCTTTCAGCAACTGGACATGGTTAAGTCCTTAGAGTCTCTGAACATCAGTTTTTCTTATGAATTAAACAAGCAATAAACCACAACACAGAAGAGTACATTCTGACAAAAAGGAAATAAAATGTATAAATTAACCAATAACATGCCTAAACCTAAATGGGCACTTCCCAAAAGGAAGCAATTATATTTTGAATAATTTATTACTTGTTTTTTGCACATTTGGGAATTTGAAATGGAATTTAATTCAAAGTAGACATGTTTTGGAGCTTTGCTCCAAGAATCATGTCTGGGTGGCTTATGCTACTATAACATGGTGCATTTTGGGTATAAGTAATTGGAAAGGAGGGTGTTTCAAAAACAAAATTAACTCCTCAAAAACATTTCTTGAAAACTCAATCTACCACCACAGTATTTAACTCATTCAGGCAGTTAACAAATGCTCTTCTTAGAAAACATGACATAGACAAAAAAATTCTGACTATAATAATTGTATGTCTTTCATTAGCTATTGTCTTTCAAAAAACTAGCAAGTTTCTGTGTTGCTGAAAAAGCAGGTGAGGTGGGCAAGAAATATAAAGCTTTGTGCTTGCAGCTTGTTTTCCATGACAGGGGAGGTCTGCTTTTTGAAAGCAAGTAAAGTGTTAGTTTATTAAGAAAAAAGAAATTGTTCTTTGGACTCCTGCTAAGTGTTTTGGGGCTCAGCAATTACCCCAAACTCAGATTATAGATTCAAACCTCCCTTCCTCTCTTGTTCCCACTCACCCCCACCCCAACCTCCCTGAAAAAACAGGAAATCTTAATGTGCCTGCATGATGCTTTCCTCTCTGCAATCTTGCTGCGAGTTGGTCTGAATATTATGTGGAACAAGTCACAAAAGAGAAAAGCTGAAGGCAGGTGCAGGAACAAGATGCTGCACTCCTTAAAGAGGGCCTTAGGTAAGTAGCTATAAGAGTTGTACATGCCAATCAAAGACGGGCAAGGGTCAAGCTCCCTTTTGTGCACAAACAAAGACTAATTACATGTTCATAGCTATAGAGTCTGTGAGCACTAATTCGAAAGAAGAAATAAAAAACCCTAAGAATTCTGCCTCCCAACAGCAGCCAAGGCAAAGAGGAGGGCTCAAGGAGCCAGTGGCTATCAACCAGCTGGGCCTCTCCCAGTCTTCTCTACAGCAGCTAGGGGCTCCCACGTGGCTGCCATTTCAAAAATGAAAATAAGCCATTTTGTTAAAAGTGAAAGGATAGTGTTGTGTGTACATAGCGCCAAGCCAATGAGCAGCAATGCAAAAGGCTCTGAGCCACTTAGCTTCCTTTGATGCACAATACCCGATACTGTTGGCTTTGCTTTTTCAATGAATCGACCAAATTAGCTGCCTCTTTTGATATCTTGTAGACATGACTGGTCACTGAAAGTTGTTCTTTTCTTACATTCAAAAACAAAGATCTATCAAGGTGATTTGCTCCTTTCTGTAAAGAACCAGTTTGAATCAAGTTTCTATTAAGGCTAAGCGCCTAGAGTAGCCGGCTTTTGAATGTATTATTATTCATAGCTTTCTTTTGTAGAGTACTTTCTCATGTCCAAAACACTTCCATTAATTCATCTCTAAGTAATGATTGGTGCTCCTGCTACAGGCAAGGCACTGTGCTTGGCTTGGAGAGAACAAATATGTTATCTAAATAGGAACTTTGCCCATTAAGCAGGACAGGCCTAATTATGTCCATTTCCTAACTGAAGAAAGGACAAATCAAGACAATGAAGTGACTTGTCTTGGTAATACAACTTGTTAGTGTCAAAGGAAGGAGGGACTCTAGGCCTCCTGTTCAGTTTTAAATCCACTGGGCCACACTGCCTTTCCATAGGCCTGCAGAAAGTGTCCTCAAAACTGTTAAAACCAAACCTGGGGATGAGGATGTAGTTCAGTTGATAGAGTGCCACCTTAGTATGTCAGTGACTTGGGGTTCAAGTTCTAGAACTTTATAAACCTAGGTGGTAGTCCACACAACTTCAATCTCAGCACTCTAGATGTAAAAGAGGAACAGGAGTTCAAGGTCATCCTTGGTCTGACCCAGGTCCTTCCTCACCTGGGCCAAATGAGACTTTGTCTTAAAACAAGAACAATCAAGCCCAAATCCCACAAATGCCTGGTAAACAAGCACATTAAGGTAACCTGGATAAAACCAATGGACCGGTTCCCACACACCTGAAATCCAGTGGGTAGATTTGATATGGCAGTGATTCCTCCTGCTTGGCAGGACAGCACTGGAGAAGAAATCCACATATTGCTCTAGTGAGTCATCTTGAGAAGGGGCCTATGGTTCCAGGTGAAATTATTTGAGGTCCTAAAAACAAGGAACAATCACAAGTCAGAGATCCTGGGGGCACCCTGATAAAATGACTGGAGGGGAGACAGCCACAAAAGACATAAAGCAGGGAATGGGGTTGGACAAGTACGCATTAAGAAGTTTAGGCAGAGGAGAGAATGAGTAGTGATGGGTGCAATAGGTAGGAGCCATGCACCTCACGAGAAGGAGTGGAAGCAGTCATAAGTGTGCTTTATCACCAGGCAGGGGCTGATAATTTGCTAGGTTGCCATACCATATTTGCTTCTTTTGCTCTCTGAAAGTTATTTATGGATACATGTAGCTTGGGCCTTTGCCATGCTTCTTGGTACACAGATGGAGAGCCTCTGCAGTAAATGAACAACTTCACAGCCCACGTGGCCCTGAATATCCTGTGCCTAATGGCAGCTTCCATTCAGATGGACACCAATGTTCACAGTGTGAGGGCCTCTAGAACAAGGGGTCCTACCACACTATCCTTAATAGACCTGGTGGGAACAAAGTCAGGATTTGTCTTCCTACAGGTCTGGTTAGTGGGAGCTAAGAAGAATTAAAAGAAGCCTCACCTGCAACCTGCTACTGCTGCCTCCAGTAAAAAAGAAGCCAGAAAGAAGTTTCTCTGACCCAAATAAATTGCCTAAGGTGACATTTTTTTCTTTATTTAATTATTTTTCATTCTTGAAACATATTTTAATATCTCTTTTACTTCTCATGTTTTCCTTTTTCTTTGTTGTCACCCATGTTTATTATTAATAATTTCACTTTTACTTATTTTTAAGTTTATTCCACATTGTGTTAGCCCCTTTCTTCTCTGCTGTTACTAGAGTTCTAGTTATTATTTTCAATTGAAGGGTGCTGTGTTTATTTTTCTTGTTTAGTCACGGTGTTAATATGGTCTGCTTTTCCTCACCAGGAGGTATTCTGAGTATAAGGTGGACATTTTGTTGCTGACCTGTACTCTCAGCCCGAATGACAGAAATTACACCTTACTTTAGACGTGACCTACTTCCACTCAAACCTTGGCAGATAATTCAACTTATAGAATAGAGGGAACAATAATAAACCCACCAAAAGCCAGCCAATGACCAAGCATGGCTTGGGCAAACCCAAGGTCCACTCTTAGACGACGACGACAACGACGATGATGATGATGATGATGATGATGATGATGATGATGATTATCATGATAGACAGAAATAACATTACTACTGAAGGCACAGCCCCTACCAGCAATCTCAGCGTAGATTGCTCCTACATCCTTTCAGCATGCACATTACTCATGTCCTAGCTAGGTTTTCTATTGTTGTGACAGACTATAACCAAAAGTAACTTTGGAAGAAAAGAGTATATTTGGCTTCCATCATCATCAGGGCATGTCAATGCAGGAACTCAAAGCAGGAACCAGAGGTAGGAACTGAAGCCCACTCCACTGAAGAACTCTGCTTACTAGCTTGTCCTCCATAGCATTCTTAGCTTCCTTCTTTATACAACTCAGAAACACCTGTCCAGGGAGGTGGCACTGTCCTCGGTAATATGTGCCATCCCACATCAAACAATCATCAAGAAAGTGCCCCTACAGATGTAGCTATAGGCAATCTGGTGGAGGTATTTTCCCACTTCAGGTTCCCTCTGCCCGGATGACCACAGCTTGTGTAAAGTTGACAAAAACAAAACAAACAAAAACAAAATTAATGAGCACAGCTGGAAAGATACTAAACTCTTTCATGATGTACATTGCTGATAAGACTAAAGGAGTAATCATAGAGAGTACCCAGTATATTCTGCTTTCTACTATGTACCTGCCTGGATTACCACACATACTACTATTGTTGGACCTCCCCAAGAAAGTGGGACCCTCAGGATCTGACATATAGCATGCTGTGTCAAAATCCATTGAACATAGCCTCATAAGCCACAGTAGAATTGGACTATGACACCTATTTGAAGTCAAACTCAACATTACATAAGAAACCAATCTCCATACCTACTCATCCATGTTCACTGCTGCTTTTTCATAGTAGCCAGAAACTATAAATGGCGTAGATGTCCACCAACTGATGAGAATAATGAAAATGTGTCACATTTACACAATGGGATATTACGCAACTGTTATGAAAAATGAAATTATAAAATTTGAAGATAGATAAATGGATGGAGCTGGAAAAAAATCCTGAGTAAGGTAACTGAGACGCTAAAAGAAAATTATTGTTGTATGTTTTATATGTGGATGTTAACTTTCAAGCTTTAGATATGTGTGTTTTATTTAGAATATGCAAAGATGTTAGATAGTCAGTAAGGCCCCAGGGGTGGGGAGAATGTCTATGGAAGGGGAACTAGAATATAATGTTAAAAAGAATTAAAGAAGATGTAGAACCCAAGTTTACATGACCAAACTTTAGTCAGACTTCAAATGCCTAGGAACTTTGGTAGGCCCTGAGTTCTGGGACAACTTGTTCCCAGAACTGCAAGTTGAAAAGAACAATGCAGACAAAGGCCACAGAATGTACTACATGCCCCCACCCCAGGTTTGGAAACTCTCTGTCACCAGGGGCCAAGCTCCTCATCCCTGTTACTGGATTCCTCATCCCTTAGGCAGCACCAATGAATTTAAAAGATAGATGTGTTGACCAATAGAAGCTCACCAAATGTACTATTGCTGAAACCTATGTTCTGCCTTGCTGAAACCTATAAAATCTGAAATGAGATTCTGCTCGGGGTTGTGCCTCCCTCCCCTTGCGTGGGGAGACTGTGAGTGCTGACCCCAGTGTGCTGGTGAATAAACCTGTTGCTTTTGCATCATCTTGAGTCCTGGTGATTCCTTGGTCACCCCAGGTTCAGGAGTCCATTTCTTGGACTCAACAGACAACCTAGAGCAGGAGGATTGAATGGGGCAAGGGATGAAAGTTCACAGTGGAAGAGGGGATACGGGGTGTGATATCTAACACTATCAGCCCTTTGAAAAGCCATATGAAAACCTACCACTGTAGAAACTTCATAATATATATATATATATACATATATAAATGGTATTTCAGTATAATTATCATATAATGGGGAGATAGTGTCCCAACTAGACATCATAGTCTACCAAATAAAACTCCAAGTATCAGGAATGGGTTACATCTCTTTGAATCTTTGGCCAAAGGGATTCCAAAGACAAACCTCCCAAATATTATAGACTATTGACAATGCTATTGGTTACCCACAATTTGATGATAAGATCTTATTACTGAAGACACCACATACTTATGCCATTGAACATGGATAAATTAAGCTGGTGTACAATTAGAAGCTTAATTCCTAGTTAGTATTCATAGTGCTAGAAGTACTACAAATGTTATAAGAAGAGAAAAGTAATCATCAACTTCACTCATCTACAAAATCCTGTGAGCTACGATAGTGATCTGCCTCCTGCAAGATATAACCACTGGTACAATAATGACTCAAAGGTTATGGAAATAACCAACCACCATTTTATTAGATTTGAGTCTCACTCCATGAGACCGAACCCATACCTGACACTGTGAATGAATGAAGTCAAGAATCTAAAACTAGATAGATCATAGATCCTAACAGAAAACCTACTACAATTATTCTGCTAAATGAACACAGAGATAAGTTCTGATGACATAAAACTATATCAATAGATCGGTGCATCACTGAATTTTCATCAAAGACACTTCATGTAGTAGATGGTAATTATCACAGGGACCCACAACTGAATAACATGCAGAGAGAACAAGAGATTTTAGAGCACTCAGCCCTAAATGTGGTAGAAGAGGTAGAAAGAGTGTAAGAGCCAGAAGTGGTGAATGAGTCCAGGGAAATAGTATTTTCCAGACACAGCAGGGCTAATGCAAAAATGAACTCACAGAGACTGTGATAGCATGCAAAGATCTGCATAGATTCAAACTAAACAAGATCTCAGCACAGAGAAGGAGAAGTAGGTGGAAAGTCCTACTCTGAAACAAGTACCTTTTTGCAATAAATTGCTTTTGGATGAGGAAACATCAGTTTTCTTCAATATAGTGTCAGTGGGTATATTAACCACACCAAAGGCAGGCTACATGCCCAAGAATAGTTGGCCAACACAAAATGACTTCTATGCTTGTTTGTTTGTCTTTTCTCCCTTGTGAGTGTGTATATGGGCACTGGGTCCACTGGAGCTCTGATTCCTGTACAGAAATCAACAAAGAGAGAATGGTTTAGAATATTTGTTCAATATAAGAATTAATAGACCAACAGCAACTTTTTCAGGTTCCTTTTGATTTAAATTCTTCTTGTTGTTTAAAGCCAACCTGGTCTACACAATGAGTTTAAGGTAAACCTGGGCTACATAATGAGTTTGAAGCCAGTCTGAGTTTACAAATGTAAAATGTTGTCAACAAGACCAAGCAAAACAACAAAAATAATTTAACCACACATGATGCCAGAAATATAGATGTGACTAGTATAGTCACTGTACTTAAGACTCTTACAGTCTGGAACACACCCATCAATTGAAAGACTGTGATAGGATATAGGAGTTCAAGGACAGACTGGTTGACATAGCAAATTTATTCTACCCAGGGACTATAGTGAAGGCTTGTTTCATGTTTTAAAAATATCTATTTGGAGAGCCAAGTATGCAAAGAGATTAATGCATTGTTTTCCTACAGCTGCTCACAACTTCCTATACCTCCAGCTTCAGGATATGAGAGTTCCAAAAGACTCAGCACCAGTGCATGCATGTGCACATGTGCATACACACACACGTACACACACACACACACACACACACACACACACACACACACACACACA
>CAJQZJ010000512.1:840238-853176 GCA_907164525.1 Lophiomys imhausi | reverse complement strand
CACACACACACACACACACACACACACACACACACACACACACACACGAGAGAGAGAGAGACAGAGAGAGAGAGAGGCAAAGAGATCATCAAACAAGAAAGACAACTGCAGTCTGAATTGTTGCACTGATGATTTTCCACTAAAATTTTGAGTACAATGGGTACCACCTAGAAGTGATTATGGAATGAAATGAATAGGCCAGGCAATGCTAAGCATCTCTGATTTTTTTTAAAGCATCTTATATACTTAACAGTTTTATAAGGCAAAAGGAATGGTGGTGTATGCGTATAATACCAGTACTTCCAGAGATATAGGCAGCGAGGTTAGGAGAAAAGGTCATCCTGGATACACAAGTTTGGGACCAGCCTTACCTACATTAGACCTTAGGTCAAAAAAAAAAAAAGGCTGCAATAGTTTTATAGATTAGGTAACTTTAGCATTAGTAGCACAATCCAGTTTCCTTTACATCTGAAGAAATCAAGTGCCTTTGCAACACATGTAAACCATTAGAGAAATTACAATCAATAAAAATGCAGAGATTATGAGGTGTCCAGCCACAGTGGATACATCTACAATACAACTCCTGCACCTAAGGGTCAGGGAACATCATAGAAGAGAGCACAGAAAGATTGTGAGAGGCAAGGAACCAGGAAATCTGCTGTGCAATTGCATCTCCTAGAATTGACAGAGAAGTGTCTTCCACAATACCTAAAAAATATGGCTGCTTAAACAAGACCTGAACAAAAGTACCACCAAAGGAGATGCTAAAGTGGAAGGGGAAGAAAATCTCATGGAGCCTACCACTACACAAATAACTAGAGGCAACTAAGGACTGCTGTGAGCACAGAACTAGACTTCCCCAGAAAACAAGCTCCCTGATTGCTTATCCAATACCAAGTGGTAGGTTCTGAAGTTTTATATACATACATATATATGTATATGTGTGTGTGTGTACGTGTATGTATTGTATGTATGTATGTATTTAACACTAAACAGACTCAGCAGGTTGTATTTATATATTTATGTGTGTGTGTATGTGTAACAATAACAATTAATGAAAAAGAGACCATGAATTTGAGATGGGAGCAAGGGGGAGAAACATGGAAGGGGTTGGAGAGAGAAAAGGGAAGAGGGTATATCATATAGTTATATTTTAATTTTTAACATTTAAAATTAATAAGCTTTTAAAAATGGAGCATGCTGAGCTCCAGGCACACAATCGTTCAAGAGCTGTGGAGTAGGGGCTGAGAATTGATGTTTTAACATATTCCACATAGTGGTGGTTGTGGAAGTGGTACCCCTCTTTGTATCAGATTCAGGTAACAATCCTTAAAAGTTTTGGTTTCTGGATTCATTCACACTCATCATGATTATTGAGTATTTTAGTATAGGATACACTTCTGAGTACTATATTAAAATGAAAACCAAGAAATTTGAAATATTTTATTTTCTCAAATTAATAATAAACCTGTTTGTATGTTCACATGCCATATTTTCTTTTAATCAATATTTTTCCTTTTTATAAAGGTAATAAAACCAGCCCAATGCAGTTGTACATCCCCATAGTTCCCACACTCAGAAGGCTGAAACAGGATACTTGCAAGTTCAAGGCAAGCCTAGGTGACAGAGAAAGATGTTGTCTTATGAAAAAAAACTAAGTCGAGGCTCACCATATATTTGTGTGCCTTAAAAAAAAGTATCTTTTTAAAAAAGTCTCACTTACTGGAAAGCTGCAGCATTCTCATATCTACTTTTGATTTCAATTGGTTTTAATATTATGTAAACGTTTTAAAACATCTCTTTATATGGATATATGTTTGGAAGATGAGGTTTTATTTTAATTGATATTTCAGATAATAGCAGGTATCTTGTTTTAATATCAAACAAACTCTACAAATGATAGTTAGCTATAATGTGGTGTTAGAACTCTATCATGTTACACCAAAAATTTATTGATCCTATCTTGTTATTTGAATTAATTGATCATTGATGAGTGACATTCTAGCAATCTGCATTGATCGTGTAAAAAAAAAACCCACAGAATTCGGGCATATCTTCTTATATTCTTTAAATCATCTCTAGATTACTTCCAATATCTCTTATAAAGTAAATGATATATAAATACTTGCTTTATTGTATTGTTTATAGAATGATGGCAAGATAAGTATATCCATATGATACAACCTTCACAGGCCCAATAACATAATGATACAACCACCACAGGCCTTATAACATAATGTACAATTTCAGGTAAGTTAAAACTTCTGATGAAAAACTTGAGTATATGAAGTCCCAACTGTAATCTCTAATCTGTCACTGGTTGAAAATAAAAAATCAGGAACACTCATATAATGCAATATAATTTTACCATGAGAGCAATTAAGTAGTGGTACATGCTATATAGCATGGAGAGCCTTTATCTGTCAGGAGAATTCCATTCATATGAAGTCTGTAATAGGGATATCTATAGAGCTGAGGGCACAGAATATAGTTAACTATGGCTGCAAACTGAGAGAGGGATATGCGAAGAAAAGGAAAACACACATGGGTTTCTTTTTCACTGTGATAATTACAGCATATATATGTTAATATACTTTAATACTTCAAATCAGCGTGGGGTATACTATGTACAGCTCAATATGTTGTAATAATTTAAAATGCATATCCATTTATGAGTTTTAAAAATCTTCCAAGTATTTACACTTTTAACTTTACTTTCTTTTATGCATCACATTTGTTAATGGTACCTATTGATAGACTCATTAGGATACTAGCAAGCTCACAGAGGTAGGTATACATTTTCTAAACTTCCAGTTTTAGCTTGAAAACCTCAGTTTCCATCATTGGCAACAAATACTGTCAGTTTTTTTCCTTGAAGTGACAGGCTCAACGTTTACTCAAGTTTGATAAAATGTGTGTCAGATGCCCAAATCTGAATTACCATATCTGCCAGTTGTCTTTTTATTTAGTAAGGGGAGGGGATCTTTTCCATGAAAAGACATGCCTAGTTCAGCATGCAATTCAAACAACAGCAGAAGTAATTTTTCTCAAGACAATCTTCACATTTCAGTGTGCAGAGGTGATTTATGCACAAGTACTTAAGGGTTGAGATTCAGTAAAATTAATATTTTTACTGCCTAATCAAGGACATTCTTGTAAGAACTGTCTGTCCTTTGTTTTCTGTGAGTGCTAGCAGTAAAAACTATGATGGCTGCCTGAACAGCTTGGTGCTACTGTCTAGTTTTATGCTGACAAGACAGCAGCACTATCCACCATTGCTTCTGTACCTTCAATGCAAATAACATAGTGAAAAGGCAAATATGATCCTACTATTAGTGTAAAATAGTTCTAGCCTCACAACCTCTCTGGAATGACTTGTAGAACTATCAAGTTTTATGGATTCTCTTAGTATAACTGCTGAGGAAAAACATACTGCTTTACCTGAAATTTCATTTCATTCACCTACTCATTAAATTCCTGCTATGTGTGAGAACCCTAGAGCTTATATTGTCCACCATTATCATCTACTACCCAGATAGGTTTGAGGGACTACAATTAAAACTCTTTGTCAAAACCTTTAAAGGGGTCCACTTAGAGGATCTGAAGGGTAGAATTTCATAGTGTGCACTGTTTTGTACAGACTCTATACACTGTGACTTTGTCTTGACTCAGAAGTATCATACCATTCACCCACCCTGACTCAGCTCATAGGGGGACCCATCACTTGAGCAGCTCACAATGTTACACACCTAAGCAATTCTGGGGAAGAGAATGCAGTAAGTCACAACACTGATGTTCATCTCAGCCTCACTTCAAGTTAGTGAATTTAGAGACATTATATGTATATATGAAAAATTTATGTGTATGCTTACACATACTTTATATATGTCATGTTGCACAGTTCATATACCATGAATCATAAAAAAGGGAATATTTTATTGTGATTACAGGTTTCAGTCACTATATAGTATTCACTTTTCTTTTAAAATATCACATAATGAGTATTATATGTGTTGTAATTTGAAACATACATTCTTCAGATACTGATCTAAGAACAAAGCTCAGTTTAGTCTTACTAATATAAAGCAGATTTGGAATAAAATTCTCATGTATAATAAGGATGGGTTGCTTTAATTGAGAATGTAGCAGGGTGACTAGAGATGTAGCTCAGCTCTTAAGAGCACTTGCTGCTTTTGCAGAGGAGACCAGGGCTTATTTCCCAGCATCCACATGACAGTTTAAAAATCCATTTTAGGGGATCTGGCACCCTCTTCTGTATCCCACAGGCACCAGGCTCACACAGTACATATATACATATGCAGGCAAACATTCACACACATATAATAAAAATAAATAAATCTTTAAAAACAAACCAACAAACAAAGACAGTAAAAAGAATGTATCAGGGCTTAAAGAGATGACTCAGTTGGTACAGTGATTGCCAGTCAAACATTAGGAACTGAGTGCGGATCCCTGAAATTCACGTAGAAATCCAGGCACAGTAGCATCCATCTGTAATTCTAGTACTGAGGAAATAGAGACAGGGGTATCCCTGAAGCTCAATTGGTTATGACCCTTGCAGAATCTGAATGCTTCAGATTCAGTGAGAGATCCTGTCTCAAAATATCGGGTAATAACAGATTAAGACAGCTGATATCGAAGTTTGGATTGTACACACATGTACACACATACATAAAAAACATATAGACAAGAATGTATCAGAGAATATTGCCAAGTATGGTGCCACATACCTGCAATCTTACCATTTTTGGAGGCTGTGGCAAGAAGATTATAGGTTCAAGGTCAGCGTGGGTAACATAGTGAGTTCTAAGCTAGCTTGTGCTAGGCAATGAAATCTTATCTCAAAAAAACAATGCACTAAAATGAAAAAGGGTAAAGCTGGATTTCAAATGATGTAATAGAAAGCTTAAAAGATGTAATAGCAGAAGTTTCTGTCACTCTTCATCATAACAAATATAACTGTACTACTCAGCTATGAGAAACAAAGAAATCATGCAATTTGTTGCCAAATGGATGGAACTAGAAAAGGTCATCGTGAGTGAGCTAACCCAGACTCAGAAAGATGCACATGACATCTATTTGCTTATAACTAGATTTTAGCCATATAGTACAGGATAACTATTCTATAACTAACAGACCAAAAGGAACAGGAAAATAGAGTTTGTTTTTTTTTTTACCTGTTAGTGGGACACTTTGTCCTAGTGGAGCTGCCATGTTGGGCTCCAGTGCAAGAAGAAGCTTTTAGCCCTCATATGACTGCTGAACTGAGGGGGGCTCATAAGTGGGGGCACCCCACACTGGAGGAATAGGATAGGTGGGAGAGGGGGAAAGGGTGGGAGAGGGGAAAGAGGTGAGGTGGAAGGAAGGGGCTGTGATGGAAATGTAACCTGAAGGAATAAATAAACGTAAAAAAAAGAAGAAGAAATATAACTGGGCTTGCAAAGTCTTTTCATAAGGTTCCAATGGCAAGTAAGTTGTGCTTACATTTGTGGTAAAACTTTCATTAGATCTTCCCTTTCTCATTCTCACTGCCTAGCTCTTCATCTGTACATCTTCAGAGAGTTTAGATAGTTCTTATTGCAGTTATCATGAGTTATAACACTTGTAGCTATAAGTTGGTTTTATTCATTAGTGCAAACGTGATCTGCATCTTAATATTGTTGCTACTTTTCTTATCCCTACTGTCTTTTTAAAAGAAGGGGAAACATTTCTTTAGGTATGAAATGTGGAAATCCTGGGGCAATGATCCATGTTATGTTTATTCTGGAGTGGAATACATGCTGAAAGTTGTAAGGTATCAGCAAAAGTTTATTCACATTTACTTTCTGCTTGTTTCTCATAGAAACATATTCTATATTCAGAATGCATGAAATGGATCCAGAATTCTCATACTGTCTTTGCTGTAAAATATTGCTTACCATGTCTCTCTGAGGAACCACTGACAAATAGGCTCTTGTTGTCCAACTTTTACTCTGTTGAGGGTAATGATCCAGTAGTTCACAAGGTTAATTCCTGGAGATAATATTGTCTTTAGCTTGAACAGATGTTGGTGGTATCTTAATGTGGTTATCAAAGTAGATTCCCCTTCATTCTTTGCTCTTGGGAACACAGAGCATCATTCCAAAAGGCATTCTTGCTCCCTTCTATGGAGATCCAGCAGAGCTGAACATACCACCGCATTATTCCTGTAAGCACAGCCTCCTATGGGGTCAAAATGCATAGTGACAATAAACAGCATGGAAACTGGTAATGACAGACTATCCTTAAAAGATCTGTAAATATTTATAAATGCGTAAGTATTCAGAATACCTTTTGGTTCTCTCATTCAATCATCTATAAAACTTCACTCATTACATCTTTAAATCCCCCAGCTACTGGCCTCTTGATGAATTACTACATATTCTAATATCTTCCTGGCCTTATTGAACTGCACAATGTCTGGAATAATTGCTTGTATAATCAAGATGTTAATGCCTACAAAGCAGAATCAACATTGGGCAAAAGTCCAAGTATCCAGCAAGTTCAATTTTGCTGTTGTTCATGAATCCATTGCAAGCATCTAAAGAGAAGAGAGATTCATTTCCACCACAGCTTGGTTTCCTATTTTTTTTCTGGCAAATTGCTGTCAATACAAAGGCATTGAAATGATGGCATCCCAATAGCACAGTGCCATTTCACAATCAAACTCTGATGGTTGAAAGCTTAGTATAGGTCCAAGCATCCCACACAATAAGAAATAGATCTAAGAATGTCCTGCTTTTATGCAACCTAATAATTTGGGAAATCCCACAGTAACAAGCATGAAACAATTCCAGTCATTGGCACCAGGAAGAATATGGCTTAGTGCCAAAATTGTGACACAATGTATGGTTCGGACTACACATATCACAAATGTCAACAAGGAAAGAAACTGATTGTCAGCATGATCTATAATAATGTTTAGTACATTTCTATTGAGGTCTTACTCTGTGTCATCTTGGTGTCCAGAAAATCCTTGTGCAGCATGAACATATAATAAATTCATTTTAATATAAAATACAAATAACTTACAAAGGCATCAGTAAGGAACTCTACTAAAGATTTGATTGTGGGAATGTCAACCTTCAACATTTGTTCAATCATTTTGGATACATTTGGACACAAATGCTTTACTACCTACTAAAGAAAAAGAAATTAGAACAATTCAATAGTTAACAGTCAAACAAACCTTAAGGAAATGAATACCTGAATGGAAATGTGGACTCTGGCAAATTGACCCATTCGGTAAGCATCATACATTCTTGTGAATAGAGCTGTAATAGATATGTGTCTTTGGCATTTCATCTCTGTTGGCTACATATCCAGTAATGGCATTGCCAGAACATATGGTAGTTATATTCTCAAGTGTCTGATAGAGCTGGATATGGAATGTTTCCCCCAAGGCTCATGTTTGAGTGCTTGGTCCCCAGCTGGTGGGGACTATTTTGGGAGACTGTGCAACCTTTGAGAGTTTTGGCCTAACTGGAAGAAATGAATCATTGTGAGATGGAGGGGGGCAAGCAAATTGTGAGGGTTATGTAGCTTGCCCTGCTAGCTCTGCCTTCTGATCTACCTAGATATGAATAAGGCAAGCCACAAGTTCCCACTGACTTGAAGGGTGCCTTCTTCCATAGCCTTGTGCCAAGTTATCCCTGCAGGGATGCATTGTATCCCATGAACCATAAGCTTAAATAGACCTGTTTTCCTTTAATTTGCTTCCTGTTGGGTTTGTTATCACATCAATAAGAAAAGTATCACAATAAATAATCTCCAAACTCTTTTGCATCATGAGGGGTCTCGTTGATAATTCTACCAACTGCGGTGCACATGTTCTCTTTTCTCCACATTCTTATCAACACATTTTGTATCTTTTTATTTTTTGATAATTGCTGTACTAACAGATGTGGTTTAGACATACATTTCTCTGATAATCAGTAGTGTTGAACATTTTTTTCACTTACCTGTTGGCAACTTTTATAGCTTTGGAAAAATACCTGTTCAAGTCTTTTACTCAGTGTGATGGTTAGTGTTAATTATCAATTTCACAAAAATCTAGAATCACTTGGGATAGAAGAGCTTTTGCACATGCCTTTGGGGATTATCTTGAGTACTTTAACTGATATATGAAGACCCATCTACTGTGGGTGGCATTGTTCCCTGACTGCTATCCTGGTATGTACAAGTGAAGAAAGGTGGCTGAGAGGCAGAAGGAATGTATTCATTGCTTGCAGTTTCTGGTTATAGGTGTGAATTGACCAGCTGCTCCAAGGTCCTGAAGCCTTCATTTTCCCACCATAATGGACTGTACCTTGAACTGTGTGTAGAAATAAACCCTTTCTTCCATAAATTATTTTAAGGTATTTATTGAACAAGTAAATAAACTAAGGCACTCACTTTCAATAAAGTTAGGTATGAGTTTTATTTTTGTATAGCTTTGTTGATTTTTTGTTTTGTTTTTCCTTGCAATAAAGAGGCAAGGTATTGTCTCTTTTATTTATTTGCTTATTTTTCTTCTTCAATGATTTTTATCAACTTATATTGATTATATTTAACAATGGGTTTCATGTTACTTCCTTTTTATAAATTCATTTTACTTTTAATCGTGTGTGTGTGTGTGTGTGTGTGTGTATCTATCTGTCTGTCTGTCTGTCACATATGTGTGGGCACCTACAGAGACTAGGGGGTCAGATTCCCTGGAACTAGAGTGACAGAGAGTTGTGAGCTGCCTGATGTGGCTACTAAAAATTGAACTCAGATCCTTTTGAAAGACTAATGCATACTTTTAACTGAGGAGTCATCTCTCCAGCCAATGGTACCTCTTTTACATGAGGCTATGTTATTTATTTTAAGTTACTTTGACAAAGTACCTAGGAAAAATGAAGGGAAATCAACTTAAAGTTAAGATTTATTTTGGCCCCCAATTTCAAAGGTTTCAGTCCATGGATACTTGGGAGCATTGTTTTGGGTCTAAGGTAATAGGGGATTATTATAGCAAAGGGGCATCTAGTGTAGGAAGCTGCTCACCCCAAATCAACCTGAGGAAAGGAGAAGATAAAGTGAAGCAGACAGAGAAAGAGACAGAGGCAGACTAGGGACAAGCATTGTATCTTCAGTGGTCTACTTCCTCCAACTAGGCCCTATCTCTTAACATTTTTATCAGTCAGTCCTATAATATCATTTGCTAGGGGTAAAACTTTTAAAATGTGAGCTTTAGGAAAACATTTAAGACCAAAACTATGACAAGATCATTTTCAAATGACCACATCACTTCCAAGTGTCCCTAATATATTACTGTCCTTATACCACAGTAATATATTAGAATATATACTTTCTTATACCACAGAAACATACTAGAACATACAATGTATATTTTTCTGGTGGCCCCAAACTGGCTTTTATTCAAATGGATAAAGTATGAGAAATTCACATAAGCAGAGTACTTTACATATAATTGTTATAATTGAGCTACTGGTACATGCAATCATAAAGGCCCTCATGATATATCCTTAAGTAAAGAAAGCTAGGCATAGAAAAAGTGTTGCATTCTTTCATTGGGAAACATTACTAAACCCATTCTATCTTGTTAGAAACCAAGTGATATCTTTAGGATAGTAACTCAAGGAAGCAACTGGGGAATTTTTTTGGCATTGATCATTTCATATTTTTCAATATAATTTTTTGTTAATTCTTTGATAACTTCATGCATGCCTGAATTTTGAACATGCTTATCTCCCGATTGTCTCCACAGCTCCTCCAGATCTACCCTCCACTTTCCACCCACTTAGGAATTCGTGTTTTCTTTATTTGTCACCCATTGAGCCCAATTTGTGCTGCCCATATACACATTAAGTGCGAGGTCATCCACTGATGTGTGTCCAATCTACCAGGGCTACACCCTTAAAGAAAATACACTCTCCCTCTTTCACTTTGTATTTTTTAAAAATCTAAATGCTAGTTACTCAGATGCATCAGTTTGTGTAAATGAATTGAACTTTTCCCTCATTACATATAATTTGTTCATTTTTTCATTGTTTCTTTAAATAGACTCCCCCAGAGATCTGAGAAAAAATAAATAAGACAGTGACAATTGTCTCCTTCCATGATCACTTTGTATAGCATTCTTAGGGACAGAATACACTGCAAGCTCATTCACTAGCTAACCTTTGGGACAGGGCTTTGGAACGATAATTTCTGTCTAAGGTTCTCTGTTATCTGATGATACATCATACATAACTGTGCCCTCAGACATAGGTGTGCTCTTTCCTAAAAGCACTTCCCCCATTTTTGAATGTTCTGAGCCTTGATATATATATACTGTCCCTCAACCCCCTAAGTCTAAAGTTTCCCTGGCCTATATCCCATTGTCATCTCTGAAGCTAAGGCTGTAACAGGTGGAACTAATGGTGGAAATTCAGGGCTCTTTAGCTGAGGAGAGAGTTTTAATTCAAACATCACCAACAGCAACATCTAACACTAATAACTCACTACATGAGTTAGTAATATAATATAATAACTCATCATATCTCATAAGTATTCACCCCACTAATACTTCAACTAACCCTTTAATGTACTTGCTATCACTATCAGTATTCCAAATGAGAAAACTGAGACTCAGGCATATGAAGTAATTAACCTAAGGTGACAGGAAAAAGCAGAAGAACTGAGATTTCAGGTAGGTTGTGCTGGACATCTCCAAACCCCATAGGTGTGCTACAACAAGCACAGAAAACAGTGCTTCTCCATCCATATTTCTCACTATATTTCTATAGGCTTAGTCACCCGTTCTTGTTGCAGCTCTACCTTCTTTTATCCTCAGTGAGGCAGAAGCCCAGTGGCTGCTATGGAAAAGCCTCCCATCACATCAGGCTGAAAAATGTAAGCAGAGCACAAATTTAAACTAACTTCAAAATGTAACCAAAGCACAGGATTATGGATCAGTGGTAGAGTACTTCTCTCACATATGGAATATCCTAGGTTCCATCTCCAATGCGGCTAGGAAGGAAAAAAGAAAAAAAATGGAAGAAAGAAATAAAAGAAAAACATGCAAACATGCATCACAAAAGCATTCTCAATTGTCTTAGTGCTCACAAGACTTATGTATGCTTGGGACTAGACATCTGTTTGCCCTTTTAGATGTGTGAAGGTCCATGTGTTCCATGTGTCCATGCTTAAATGTCTTTATACTTAGCCATAAATATTTTAGTGCTTATACTTTTATGTACACATGTGTTTTGCTGTTCTGGTGAATGCATGGAAAAACTTAACATATATTCTGTGTTTAGGTAAATATGTAAACATTTGATTATCATACATAGGTGAAACTAAGTGTGTTATGTATTGAGGTACATGTGTGCATTTGACTCTGTCCAAGTCTCTGGACATTAGTATGAGACCAAGTGTACCTAAGTATATTATTTTTTGTTTCTATGTGAGACTGTGTGCCTGTATAATCACTATTCATGTATGTGGTTATGTGTTTGTACATTTGCATATACATTTGTATGTGCTTTGGGGCATTTCTGTGTGGCATGTGTGTGTGAATGTCAATGTATTTATAATTTGAGTTCAAGAGTACTCATATATAATTGTTCAAGTATGTATTATTGAAGTACATTTTTGTATACTTATATGACTCTTTGATGGCCTCATATATCGCTGCACAACTGTAGGACACATCTGCGTAACAGCAATATGCATATCTGTTTGGGGGAATCAAGTTCATGTGGAATTTATACATGTTTGTCTATGTTCATACAAAATACCCAACTAAATATTAAAAAGGTGGCTCAGCAGTTATGTACAGTTGATGCTCTTAAAGAAGACCTGAGTTCAAGTTAAGTGACTCATAACCTCCTATAATTCCAGTTCTGGAGGATCCAACACCCTCTTCTGGTCTTAATTGGCACCCACAAATACATTTTATAATGCTCAAACAAACATGCACACATACATATAAATTTAAAAAAATACTCAGCTGCATTAAAATCTCTTGCTTAGAATCTCATTTTGTTAGACCATATTGGTATTCAATTCATGTCTTGAAGATTTTCCATCCTGGCATTTTATCATATGCTCTAACACCATGGCCTCAGTCACTGTGGAGTGAAGACAATCTTCCCAATAGTGTTTTCTTGGTTTCCTGATTTTCCATCCTACAGCACTCAACCATTACTTCAGTCACACTTTCCTGTGTTAATTACTTGTTGATGCATAACAAACTACCCCAAGACTCAGAAGCTTTAAACAACAAAGAAATGTATTATTTCTGCCACTGAATTGTTTAGCAGTTCCTCTGCTTGTATACTCCCAGGCATACCATGCCTCTAGTGATATGCCAGCTAGGGGCTGTGCTACAGTTTCACTATCAATAGATGTTGTTTTATGTAATGTGAGATAGATGACAGTATATCATGAAACACAAAGCAGAAAATACCAGGGCCTCAGATCAATACTCAAAATCTTATACCAGCACAGTACCCTCTTTCTCTTGGTCAAAATAAGTCAAAGGAACAGTCCAAGTTCTTGAATGAAAGGGACTGTGGAGCATGCAGCTAACATAACTATATTCATAGAAATGTTCAATGATAACACTAAGGTACTTGAGAATAATTTTGTGTTGCAGAGACCATGTGATCCTTTTTAATCACCTATACATAGGCTTTGCTATGAGCAATATTTGTCCTTTTTTCGTATCTCAAATTCTCAACTATCCAAACCATTCCTACCTACCTTTACAATGTATTAATTTACATTACAAATCAAGCAGTCAGCCCTTCAACTCACTGAACTATCATTTTATTGATCTTACCACCTTTTCACTGTTTACATATCTCTCCTTACCCATCTTAAATTATTTTGATCACTCCTTAGAATCTCTTTATGGCATCTAAGTTTTTTTT
>CAJQZJ010000512.1:829549-840228 GCA_907164525.1 Lophiomys imhausi | reverse complement strand
GGCCTTATGTTAAGGTCTTTGATCCACTTGGACTTAAGTTTTGTACAAGGTGATAAGTATGGGTCTAACTTCATTCTTTTACAAATGGACATCCAGTTGGACCAGCACCATTTGTTGAAGATGTATGCACCCATTTTAGTCACGTTTTCTGCCTCACCATTCTACTATACACTGCTCTTCTCATAGTCACTGATGATTTCACATATTCAGATACACAGTCATTCTCAGATGTCATGTGGACTATCAGTGATATGTGGCATAACTGCTCATTCTTGAAAACATTGGTTTCCAGGACCCCACACCTCACCATCGTGATTTCTTAAATCACTGACCATTTTTTTTCGTCACTCTTGTTGACTTCTTCTCATCTTTCGATACCATATTGTGTCACAAGACTTAGCCTTTGAAGCAGTTCTTATTTATGCTCACTTTATTGGTAATGTTTTCTAGTTTTATGCCTCTAAACATCTTCTAGTTTCCAACAATTTACAATGCTTTTTATCTATCTTCAGTTTGGATCTCTTCCCTAACCTTCAGACATGCAGATGCACCCACATATTTGTGTCTCGATGTGGATGTTTAATTTGCATCTTTCACTTAAAATGTTCAAAGCCCAATCCCCTATCAGCTCTGAATACAAACCAGGTCCTCTATAGTAAAAATCTTGTCTCAAGAAACAATACATCTGGTAAAGGAACGCCACACTTTTCATTGTTTAAATCAACTCTCACAACATTACAGGGATTCTTCTCTTTCTCTCAGAATCCTAGTCCAATTTCCTAGCAAATCCTATTGGCTATACTGCCAAACTATATCCAGAATCATGCCATACTCTCATTCCTCCATCTCCCTTTCTTTTACCTTTAATTTGTTCCTATTTTCAAAAACTATGCAGAATAATCTTTGTGTATGTACATGTGTGTTCATGTATAGAACAGTGGATGTATACGTAGGTGCATATGTGGAGAATGTGAGTATACATGCATATGTGGGGGTGCATGAGTGTGCATGTGTACATAGATTTGGACACCATAGGACAAACCTATGCATTGTTTCTAGGGTGACATCTACCTTTTTTCCTGAGATGAGATTTCTCACTGGTGTAAAAGTTACCAACTTCCATCTGTGTAACATCTAACTGTGTTAGACTTACTGCCAGTGAGCCCCAGGGATCTGCCTGACTCTGCCTCCCCAGTGCTGGGATTGACTGCAAGCTCACACCACCAGGTCCAGCTATTTAAATGTGTTCTAGAGACAGAACTCAGGTCCTCAGGCTTACACTTTACTAGCTGCGCTATAACCCCAGCCCTGAAGTAGTTTTTTTTTTAAAAAGCATTCAGTAGATTAGGCCATTCTTCTGCTCCATTCATTCTTTTGCTCCAAGATCGTTCACCTTGGAGCAAAAGTCAGAGTCTTATAATAGCAACTAAAAAGACCTACATATTGTTGTCTATCACCATTCTCTCCATTCAGATAGCTGCCTGCCAGACACACTGACATCCTCACTGTTGCTTTAATATGCTAAGCATTGTCCTGTCCCAGGGCAACTCACTTCCTCTTCCCAGGAATATCTTGGCACAAGCAACTGCATGCCTCACATTTCCATCCTTTTAATAATAATATTTTTAAAAGACCTATTTAATTGGACCTTCCCTGGCCACACTTACTTAACATGTCAATTATTTACCTAGCATTTCATCTTTCATTTTCCTGTCTGTACTTTGTCATAAACAGATTACTATCTAACCAATTACATGTGTGTTTTTAAAAATTGTACCATCTTCTCATTTACTGTGATGTGAGATCCACAAAACCAGAGATTTTTAACTCTTTGCTTAATGCTGCATCTATACTGACTAGAAAAGCCCCAGTAACATAATACAATATGTGCTCAACAAATAGCATTGAATGAAACTTGTGGAGTAATCCACATGTGAAGACTTATATCTCTATATTTACATACACAGGCATGTCTGATATTAAACTATCTGTTCATATATATACCCATAGATGTGTAATGCATACATGTGTAGCAAAGGACATAGTTGAAAGTTGTGTAAGTTTTTGTTGTGTTTATGGTATGAATACTATTATACTGAGCATGTTGTAAGAAACGTCATTTAATCCAATCCATGTGGCAGAAGTAGTGTACTGTTTAAGAATGTCCTATAACTAGCCTGTCTGTGTTTCCAAATTCTTCCAATTCCTAGTTGTATGATAATTAATAAGTATCATACCACCCCAGACTTATTTTCCTCACCTAAAAAAATAACAATAGGTCCTACTTCATAGAGTTGTTGTGGAGATTAAATGAGAAAACATGTAGGAAGCCTGCAGAATCATTGCTAGAAACAGTGTAAACACCAAGTGATATTCACTAGTACTCCAAAATTATAGGTAAATGAGCTGAACTCTGAATCTGGTAGAGCAACAATGATAATACAAAGACAATAGCTCCCATTACTGTGTACCTAATATGTACTAACAAGGCCCTTTTTATAATTATGATAATACACATCCATATATACACATGCCTATATCTTTATAGGAATACATGTTAAAATAAACATTCTAGGTATAGTGGTACATGCCTTTAATAGGAGACAGAGGAAGGAGGATCTCTGCCAGTACAAGAGAGGCCAGTCTGATCTATATAGTGAGTATTAGGACAGCCAATGATGCACAGCAAAACCCTGTCTTAAAAATTAAAAGAAACAGGTGGGCATGGTGGCACACGCCTTTAATCCCAGCGCTCGGGAGGCAGAGGCAGGCAGATCTCTGTGAGTTCAAGGTCAGCCTGGTCTACAAAGTGAGTCCAGGACAGCCAGGGCTACACAGAGAAACCCTGTCTTGATACCCAAAAATAAATAAATAAATAAAAGAAGCAAAATGAAATAAAATTTAAAAACAAAAATTTAAGAAATCTGATCAGGCTGGGCAGTGGTGGCACACACCTTTAATCCCAGTACTTGGGAGGCAGATGCAGGCAGAACTTTGTAAGTTTGAGGCCAGCCTGGTCCACAGATTGAGTTCCTGGACAGTCAAAGCTATACAGAGAAAACCCTTTCTTGAAAAACAGAAGAAAGAAAAGAAAAGAAAGAGAGAGAGAAAAGCAAAGAAAGTAAAATCTGTTCAGGATTATAAAACACTAAATATGATACACACAGCTCACAGCTGGTCTGTGTAAAGCCAGGACAGGTACTCTCAGCTACCTTGTGCTAATGTAGGTATAACTTATGGATAGCATGTGTTTGTGTGTGCTTTATGTGCAAGAGTAGTTGAAGACATGTGGCTGTCTTAGCTCTGTAATTGCCCCTTGGAACATGTTTGTTTGTTTGTTTTCTTTATTTTTTATTTCTTCAAGTTACATCTCAAACGCAATCCCCTCCCTACTCCCCCCTCCAGTCCCATCCTCCCACCCTCTTCTGCCTCAACCCACCCATCCCCTTCCTTTTTTTTTAAGTTTAAGGTATATCTTTCCCCCCCAACAGCTCCCTGGTCATTTCCTCACATGTTATTCCCCAGTATAGCCAGCAGAGGGGGCGCAGGATTTTTTTCTCATCTTGAAGAAGCGTTCACAGCTTTCTTTGAAAAAATGCATTCCTGAAGGGATAGCTGTGGTTTATGACTAGCTTTTCATACTCTGAAAAGAGAAACCAGGCATCCAGCCAGATCTAGAATCTCTCTACCACCAATGCCATTTCTTTCTGTGAGCAGACATTCTCAAAGTATACTCACCCACTTAGCTGTCCAGGCAACCTCTCCATCTCACTCTCCAACTCGCCCTCAGAAACTAGCAACTGCCTGAATGATAAAAAGGCTTTATCCAGATTTTTAGTTGTTGCCATTTTGTGTGTATTTAGTTTTCTGGTATGCACTCATATAGCCCAGGGTGGCTATGAACTTACCATGCAGCCAAACATGACCTTGAAATTACAATTGTCTGTCCTTTCTTCACCTCCCAAGTGGTGATATTACGAGCATGGAGCATGAATCACCATGTCAAACTCAAGTTAATTTTCATGTAGTGATCCAATAGCTCTAGCACCATTTGTTAAAAATATCAGTCTTTCTCCATTAAGTTAACTAGTCAAAGACTAGCTGACCATAAAATTTTATTTAAGTTCATTTCTGAGCAATTATTTCTGTCCTACTGGTTTGTCTATTCTTACATCAAAATTTCATAATATCTTCTTTCTGTCACTTTATAAGTTCTGAAATCACAGGCATAGTCCAAGTTATTCAATTTTGTTCTTCTTCAGGACTTTGCCATTTAAGGCCTTTTACCTTTCTATATCAATTTTAGAAGCAGTCAGTCAAGATCAAAAATACTTGGGATTCTTATTAGGATTGCACTGAAGCTACCAGGGAAGGTGAAAAGAAAAATCCTCAGCCACCCTGAGTCTTTCAGTCCATGAACACAGGGTATCTCTCCAGGCATATAACTCATTTTTGAAATTTTTTTCATCAGAATTTCAGTCTTCTGCATATAGATCCTTCACATTTTGTTACATTTATAGTTAAGCCTTTCAATGGTGGTTCTGCTATAAAAGGTATTCATGTTCATTTAAAAAATAGTTTATTTTACTTATGGGGGCAGCAAGGGTGCAGATGCCAGCAGAGGCCAGACAAAGATGTCAGATCCCTTAAAACTTGAGTTACAGGAGGTTGTTAGCCATCCTTTGTGGGTGTTGGGAACTAAAGTAGGTCTGCAAGAGCAGAGAACATTCTTCAGCACCAAGCCATTGTTCCAGCTCCTTATTTATTCATTTGACATTGTAATTAGTCATTACTAGTATACATATAAAAAGTAATTGACTGCTGTATATTAATAGTTTGTCCTGTGACTAACCACTTAGTTCCATAACGATTTTGTTTTGTTTTGTTAGTATGTTAGAATATTCTACATAGATGGCCATGCCATTTGCAAAAGAAGCCTGTGTGTATGGGTGTGTGTGTGTGTGTGTGTGTGTGTGTGTGTGTGTGTGTGCTATTTAATTCTTGGATTTACTCTACAAGTCAGGCCCTAAAAGCACCCGAATTTTACAGGAGAAGAGGAAATTAAGTTTAACTACTTGAGTAGTTGAGATCAAATGTCTCAAAAAAAAAAAAAAAAAACATTGGGAGTGTAGAAGCTGAAATGTAGCCCAGATGTGACCTCTGCATGCCAACACAGAAACCCTTTCAGGTTATTCTTTTAATTTATTTTTTCAAGTTACATCTCAGTCAAAGTCTCCTCCTGTCTCACCTCCAGGTTCCATCCTTTGCCCTCTTCTATATCTCCATACTCTCCTTCTCCTTGGGTGGGGGGAGACCCTACTTACCAACCCCCCTCAGCTCATTAGTCACATGAGGGCTAACAGCTTCCTCTTACACTGGGGCCTAATATGGCAGCCTTGCTAGGGTAAAGCAACAGGTAACAAGGTCCATGATCTGTTGTTGGGTGCATTTTTTTCATAGGAAGTTATGCTAGGTTCTTGTCTGTTTGGGTCTGTGGGTTGTAGGATGGTTGTCCTGTGCTATAGGTTAATATCCACTTATAAGTGAGTACATACCATGTGACCTTTCTGGGTTCTCGATTAGCTAACTCAGGATGAGCTTTTCTAGTTCTATCCATTTGATTCAAATTGCATGATTTCCTTGTTTTTAATAGCTGAGTAGTATTCCATTGCATAAATGTACCATAGTTTTTTGATCATTGTTTGGTTGAAGGACATCTGGGTTGTTTCCAGTTTCTAGTTATTATGAACAAAGCTGCTATGAACAAAGTTGAGCTGATGTACTTGTTGTTTGGTGAGGAATCTTTTGGATGTATGCCCAGGAGTGGTATGGCTGGGTGTTGAGGTAGAGCTATTCCAAGTTTTCTAAGATATAGCCAGACTGATTTCCACAGTGGTTGTACAAGTTTGCACTCACACCAGCAATGGAGGAAGTGTTCTCCTTTATCTACAACCTTGCCAGCATGTGCTGTCATTTGAGTATTTGATCATTCTGACAGGGGTGAGATGGAATCTCAGAGTTGTTCTGAGTTGCATTTCTCTGATGACTAAGGATGCTGAGCATTTCTTCAAGTGTCTATAGGCCTTAGAGATTTTTTTTTGAATTCTCAGTTTAGCTCTGTACCCCATTTTTTTGATTAGATTGTTTGGTTTCTTAGTGTTTAACTTCTTGAGTTCTTTATAAATAATGGATATTAGCCTTCTGTCAATTGTGGGGTTGGTAAAGATCTTTTCCCAATCTGTAGGCTGCCATTTTGTTCCAGTGACAGTGTCCTTTGCCTTATAGAAGTTTTTCAGTCTCATGAGGTCCCATTTATTGAGTGTTGTTGGTCTTAGATCCTGAGCTATTGGTGTTCTGTTCAGGAAGTTGTCACCTGTGCCAATGAGATTGAGGCTTTTCCTTACTTACTCTTCTACTAGATTTACTGTGTCCAGTTTTACGTTGAGGTTTTTGATCCACTTGGACTCAAGTTTTGTGCAAAGTAATAAGTATGTGTTTATTTGCATTCTTTTACATGTCACCATCCAGTTAGACCAGCACCATTTGTTGAAGATACTGTCCTTTTTCCATTATATGGCTTTGGCTTCTTTGTCAAAAATTAAGTGACTGTAGGTTTGTGGGTTACTTTCAGGTAATTAATAGAACAAAGGGAACAAAAACTGCTATGAAGGAGGGAATTAAATCTCTGTCCATGGTTCACTGTATATCACTAGGCAAGTTATAAAATTCACTGATCTTTGCAATATTGGTCCAGTGCCAAGGCTGGTCATATTACTGACAGTAGAGTTAAGGCTCATATACACTACTTCAATTCTGCAACTTAGGAGATTTGTCTTAACGTAGATGAACTAATAATTAGGTAGAAGTATGGGAGAGCTATGTGAAAATGTAAAGGGACTTTCTCACCAATGCCCTAGATGCACACTAGATTAGTGGTTCTTAACCTGGGGGGTCAAACAATCCTTTCACAAGGGTCACCCAAGACTATTGAAAAACAGAGATATTTATTTATATTACAATTCATAACAGTAGCAAAATTCAGGATTATAAGATGGCAGCAGCCAGAACAGACATATTTTGAACATGGGGAAAACAGCTAGAATGCCACAGTGATATAATACGCTGAGCAACAATCTGAGAGGCACACCTGCTGGGTTTTACCCAGCGAATCCAGGGACTAATAAAAGTCTCTGGGTAAGACTCTCAGACTCTCCGTAGAACAGACCAGCCAGCCTCAGAAGCCACAGAAGCTGCAGAAGAAGATCTTCACAAGAGGAGCCCCTGGGTACAAGCCATTCACATACCCAGTGAGCAGCTCCAAACCCCAGAGAGGGGTACTCACCAGCCTCCTAAACGCCCAACTTCCATGTAGGCATTTCAGCACCAAAAAGAGGACAAGCAGAGCCACAGAAACAGGTATATTATCAGCGGAACCATTATAGTGGCAACCCACAGCACATTTTGAGCTACAGGAAAACAGAGGGACCACCTCAGTATATCTCCAGTGGAATGCTGGTCCAGGAGGTGCAAGCATATTTGGGCTTACCCACAAAGGTGTTCGACATACAGGTCCCTCTACTGTATTTACAATCACTGGGAAGAACACTGCAGCCACACAAAGCAGCAGGATACATCTCCTGCTGCAGGCCATGTTTCCTGTACCTGTACAGAGTCGATCAGGTTTGATCACTGCAGGGCCTTGGCAGGCAGCTCCATTCACCAGATAGAGGTACCTCCCGGCTTTCTGAACACCCAGTTTCCACATGGTAGCTCCAGCACCCAAAAGAGAAGCAGCAGAACTATAGGAGCAGTAAGATCAGAGTGGGAAAACAGTGGGTAGTGACGTTAAAAGGCTGCAGAACTCCACTGAGTCCAAGACCTGTGGACAGGTTGTGGTGTTCAAATCAGATTCCCCAGCCAGTGCACCTGGCTCCTCCTTGGTGGGATAATAGATCTTCAGCATCTATAGTTCCAGCCCTGGAGCAGCAAGTTCTTGGACTTTGTGCACTGCCTGAGTGACTCAGACTACAAGGGTTCAGCACTTAAGGCTGAGAGGCACAGAGGTTCCCTGGGGACCACCTAGGAGGAGCTGCCTAGGGGAAATCACGACCACAGACCAGACCCTCAGACCAGACACACAAGCAATGGGAGTTCTACAGTTCTAGCATACAATCCTTGGTCCTCCGCGCCCCACTGACATCACTAAGAAGACCCGCTAGAACTCAAGATCCTTCAGGCTTGAATAACACATCCCACCCAATCCCAGACCTGAGTTCCCAGTTGGAACACAAGTGGAAGGGGTTAACTTTGGGGGCCCACTGAGACACAGCCCCCAACACAAGACCCCACCTAGCCTGTGTGGATTTATAGACCACCAAGCGTATACGGCCTCTACACCAAAGCTCCATCCTTGGCACTAGGTCCAGAAGATACTAGGATCATTTAGCTAAGGACAACCAGATGGCTAAAGGTCAGCGAAAAAACAAATCTGACAAAAATCAGGAACATATGAATTCAACAAAATACAGCAACGCTAATACAGCAAGCCTTGACCATCCCACCACAGCTAAAACACATGAAAATGATGACAAATCTATACTTAGGAAAATGATAGAGTCCTAACAAAAAGAAATTAAATCCCTGAAATAATTTAAAGAATCCTCAATTTTACAAATGAAAGCAATGGAGAATTCCATTAGAGACCTGCAAGCCAACTCAGCCAAATATGAATGGAAAACAGACAAGGCTGTGAAAGATTTAAAAATTGGCAGACAAAGAAATCTAAATTGGAGCAGGATACATTTAAAACGTATAAAACTATTCAGGATTTGAAATTAGAAATGGCAGCTATAAAGAAAACACAATCAGAGACAATACTGGAGGTGGAAAACCAAGGAAAGAGAACAGGAACTACAAACATGAGTATCAAAAATAGGATACAACATACGGAAGACAGATTCTCAGGTGTGGAAGATTCAATTGAAGAAGTTAGTACAACCAAAGAAAATGAGAAATCTAAAAAAGTTCTAACCCACAACATCCAAGAAATCAAGGACTTAGTGAAAAGACGGAACCTAAAAATTATAGGCATAGATGAAAGAGAAGACTCCCAACTCCAAGGTCCAGGAAACATCTTCAACAAAATCATATAAGAAAACTTCCCAAACCTAAAGAAAGAGATGTAGATAAAATTCCAAGAGGATTTCAGAACACCAAACAGATTAGACCACCAAAGACATACCTCTAGCCACATAATAATTGAAACCCCAAATGTACAAAATAAAGAAAGAAAATTAAAAGCTGTAAGAGAAAAAGTTCAAGTAATGTATGATGGCAGACCCATTAAAATTACCCCTGACTTCTTCTCAGAAACTTTAAAAGCCAGAAGGTCCTGGTCAGAAGTCCTACAAACCCTAAGAGAACATATGTACCAGCCCAGACTACCATCCCCAGCAAAACTTTCTATCAACATAAATGGAGAAAGAAGATATTCCATGACAAAACCACATTTAAACAGTATCTATCTGCAAACCCAGCTCTACAGAAGATCCTAGAAGGAAAATTCCAACCCAAAGAAGATAACTACACCCAAAAAACAGAGGAAGCAAAAAAACTCCACTACAGCTAAACCAAAAGAAACACACAACCATCACCTACATCAAAATAATGGGAAATAACAACCTTTGGTCATTAATATCCCTCAACATCAATGGACTCAACTCCCCAATAAAAAGACACAGGCTTACAGAATGGATACGTAAACAAGACCTATCATTTTGCTGCATACAAGAAATGCATCTCACTAACAAAGATAGATGCTACCTAAGAGTAATGGGCTGGGAAAAGGACTTTCAAGCAAATGGTCCCAGGAAGCAAGCTGGAGTAGCCATTCTAATATCAAATAAAATAGACTTTCAACTGAAGTTAATTAAAAAGATAGAGAAGGGAACTACATACTCATTAAAAGAAAAAATCCTCAAGATGACATCTCAATACTGAATATCTATGCCACAAATACAAGGGCACCTACATTTGTAAAAGAAACTCTTCTAAAGCTTAAACCACACATCAATTCCCACACATTAGTAGTGGGAGGCTTCAACACCCCACTCACAACAATGGACAGGTCATTGAGACAGAAACCCAACAACATAATGAGACTAATAGAGGTCATGAACCAAATGAACCTAATAGATATCTATAGAAGTTTTCACCCAAACAGAAAAGAATACAACTTCTTTTCAGAACCTCACGGAACCTTCTCCAAAATTGACCATATAGTCGGACACAAGGAAAGCCTCAATAGCCAGAAGAAAATTGAAATAACCCCTTGTATTTTATCAGCTCACCATGGATAAAAGCTGGACTTCAACAACAGAAATAACAAAAAGCCTACACATTCATGGAAACTGAACAAGTCTCTATTCCATGACCAAAATGCCAGAGAACAAATAAAGAAGGAAATCAATGACTACTTAAAATCCAACAAAAACGAAGGCACAACATACCCAAACCTATGGGGACACAATGAAAGCTGTGCTACGAGGAAAGTTCATAGCATTAAGTGCCTTCAGTAAGAAATTTATGACAGCTCCTATTAGCAACTTAACAGCATAGCTAGAAGAGCTAGAAAAGAAGAAGAAGAAGAAGAAGAAGAAGAAGAAGAAGAAGAAGAAGAA
>CAJQZJ010000512.1:817175-829539 GCA_907164525.1 Lophiomys imhausi | reverse complement strand
AGAAGAAGAAGAAGAAGAAGAAGAAGAAGAAGAAGAAGAAGAAGAAGCAAACATCCCAAGAGGAGCAGAATGCAGGAAATCATCAAACTTAGGACTGAATCAATAACTTAGAAACAAAAATCAACAACTTAGAAACAAAAAGAGTAATACAAAGAATCAACAAAACCATGAGTTGGTTCTTTGAGAAAATAAACAAAATAGACAAACCCTTAGCCAAACTGACTAGAAGGCAGAGGGAAAATACCCAAATCAGCAAAATCAGAAATGAAAAGGGAGAAACAACAACAGACTTTGAAGAAATCCAGAGAATCTTTAGGTCTTACTTAAAGACCTGTACTCCACAAAATTTGAAAACCTAATTGAACTGGACAATTTTCTTGATAGATTCCTCCTACCAAAGTAAAATCAAGACCAGGTTAACAAATTAAATAGTCCTATAACCCTAAGAAAATAGAAGTCATTAAAAGTCTCCCAACCAAAAAAGCCCAGGAACAGATGTTTTCAGCACTGAATTCTACCAGACCTTCAAAGAAGAGCTAATACCAATACTCTTTAAAATCTTCCACAAAATAGAAACAAAAGTAACACTGCCAAACTCATTGTACAAGACCACAGTCACCCTGATTCGTAAACCACACAAAGACCCAACAAAGAAAGAAATCAGACCAATTTCCCTCATGAACAAAGATGCAAACATACTTAATAAAATACTTGGAAGTGAAATCCTAGAACACAGCAAAAGTATCATACACCATGATCAAGTAGGCTTCATTCTAGGAATGCAGGGGTGGTTCAACATATGAAACTCCATCAATGTAATTCACCATATAAACAAGTTGAAAGAAAAAAAAACACATAACCATCTTCCTAGATGCTGAAAAAACATTTGACAAAATCCAACACCCCTTCATGCTAAATGTACTGGAGAGAGCTGGCATACAAGGACCATACCTAGAAATAATAAAGGTTATATACAGCAAGCCAGTAGCCAACATCAAATTAAATAGAGAGAATATTAAAACTTTCCTTTAAAATCAGGGACAAGGCAAGGCTGCTAACTCTCTTCAACATAGTACTTGAAGTTCTATTTAGAGCCATAAGATATTTAAAGGAGATCAAAGGGATGCAAATTGGAAAGAAAGAAGTCAAATTATCCCTATTTGCAGATGATATGATAGTATACATAAGTGACCCCAAAAATTCCATCAGAGAACTACTATAACTGATAAACACCTTCAGCAATGTGGCTGGATACAAAATTAAGTCAAAACAAATCAGAAGCCCTTCTTTATACAAGAGGTAAATTGGCTGAGAAAGATATTAGGGAAAATACCCGGGGGTAACTCTAACCAAACAAGTGAAAGACCTGTATGACAAGAACTACAGTCTTTGAGGAAAGAAATTGAAGAGGACATCAGAAGATGGAAAGATCTCCCATGCTCATGGATAGGTAGGATCAACATAATAAAAATGGTCATACTACCAAAAGCAATATACATATTCAATGCAATTCGTATCAAAATACCAACACAATTCTTTATAGTCCTGGAAAATTTTTCAACTTCATATGGAATAACAAAAAACTTAGAATAGCTAAATCGATCCTGTACAAAAAAAAAAACAAAAAACAAAAAACAAAAACAAAAACAAAACATCTGGAGGTATCACCATCCCAGATTTCAAGCTATACTATAGAGCAATATTAAGAAAAACAGCATGGTACTGACATAGCAACAGACCAGTTGATCAATGGAACCGAATTGAAGACCCAGAAATGAACCCACACACCTATGGTCACTCAATTTTAGACAAAGAATCCAAAACCGCACAATGGAAAAAGGACAGAATCTTCAACAAATGGTGCTGGTCTAACTGGATGTCGACATGTAAAAGAATGCAAATTGACCCATACTTATCGCCTTGTACAATACTTATGTCCAAGTGGATCAAAGACCTTAATATGAACCCCGATACACTAAATCCAATAGAAGAGAAAGTGGGGAAAATCCCGGAATTCATTGGCACAGGTGACAACTTCCTGAACAGAACAACAACAGCTCAGGACTTGAGATCAACAATCAATAAATGGGACCTCATGAAACTGAAAAGCTTCTGGAATGCAAAGGACACTGTCATTCGAACAAAACGGCAGCCTACAGATTGGGAAAAAATCTTCACCAACCCCACATCTGACAGAGAGCTATTATCCATAATTTACAAAGAATTCAAAAAATTAAATGCCAAGAAACCAAATAATCCAACAAAAAATGGGGAATAGAGCTAAACTGATAATTCACAAAGGAGAAATCTCTAATGGTCGAGAGACACTTGAAGAAATGCTCAACATCCTTAATCGTCAGAGAAATGCTACTCAAGATGACTCTGAGATTCCATCTCATTACTGTCAGAATGGCTAAAATCAAAAGCTCAAATGACAGCACATGCTGGTGAGGGTGTGGAAGAAAGGGGTACCCTCCTCCATTGCTGGTGGGAGTGCAGGCTTGTGCAACCATAATGAAAGTCAGTCTGGCAATAACTTGGAAAACTTGGAATAGCTCTACCTCAAGACCCAGCCATACCACTTCTGGGTATACATCCAAATGATTCCTCACCAAACCACAAGGACATTTCCTCATGTATGTTCATAGCAGCCTTATTTGTAATAGCTAGAAACTTGAAACAACCCAGATTTCCCTCAACCGATGAAATTATTAAAAAAAAAACAAAAACAAAAAAAAAAACAAAAACTGTGGTACATTTACACAACAGAATACTACTCAGCTAACAGAAACAGGAAAACATGCAATTAGCAATCAAACGGATGGAACTAGAAAGCTCATCCTGAGTGAGCTAACCCAGACTCAAAGATTTATATGGTATCTATTGACTTATAATTGGATTTTAGACACATAGTACAGGATAACTATCCCACAACCAACAAACCAAAAGTAACAGGAACATAGACTTTGTTACGTGTTAGTGGGGCACTTTGCCCTAGTGGTGCAATGTAGGGACCAAGTACATGAGGAAGCTCTTAGCCTTCATATGACTGCTGAAATGGGGGGGCTGATATGTAGGGATAACCCACTCTGGAGGAATAATATGGGAGGGGGAGAAGTTGAGAGGGTAGGACCTGTAGGTGTAGGGAGTTAGAATAATTAAATCATATTTAGAAAATATCTAGGGGTATCTGATACAGTCTCTTAATTCGGGGCATGAAGATCAACTTGGCTGTGAACGATTTAGCTTTTCAGCTTGTGGAAAAACAAGGATGAAGTCAGGTGAAAACAGGAAACAAACAGGAGACTTAATGGACTGAAAAAACAAGGTTGAAGTCAGGAAAAACAAGAAAGACTTAATGGACTTAAAGAAAGAAAGTATCTGGCCTGACATTGTTTTCAGCTGCTAAGTGAGAAGAGCCCAAATTAAGCTGAAACAGAGTTCCTCCTATTTAAGGACAGTGCATGGAGCCCCATAAAGGAGAAGAGGCCCCTCATGGTAGAAAGCTCCCAGAATCCTGCTGGAAAAAGTGCTGGCCATCATTTGATGGCCAGATCTCCCTGAGAGCACCAAAAGGCCAAGAACTAAACCCTGTGGCTCAACTTTTACCTAGAGGGGTTTGATCTGTCCAAACAGTGGCCTAACGGAAACTGTGCCT
This sequence comes from Lophiomys imhausi, assembly GCA_907164525.1. Classification (NCBI taxonomy): domain Eukaryota; kingdom Metazoa; phylum Chordata; class Mammalia; order Rodentia; family Muridae; genus Lophiomys; species Lophiomys imhausi. Next base: position 825,881 of record CAJQZJ010000512.1, on the reverse strand, counting down.
GGCTTTAAGGACTCTGAGGTAGAGTGGCAGACTTGTTGATGCGAAGGGGCTGGGGTCTCCCAGAGAAAAGAAAGCATCAAGCCTTATTTAAGGTGAGACTGCAATAACCAACTTATCCTGACAAATCTACATCTGAGAGATCCAGAAAAAGTACTGCTAAGTGTGCTAAAAAATCTACAACAAAGACTGTGTTCCTGACGACTGAGGACCTGCCCCAGAGACTGTATCCTTCTAAAAGGTTAGGAAAATAGTTATCAATAGGATTAGTGGTTAGGTTAAAAGGGTTGTAAGAATTTACAGGGTTAATAGTTAAGAAATTGTTGGTATTTGTTATAAGTAAATATAGTAATCAATAAATAAGTGATAAATAATAATTAAAAAGTTTGGTAACAGGTAGGGCTAGAAAGAGAACACTGTGATGGAGATGTAACTTGAAGTAATAAACATTAAAAAAAATCAATTTACAGTATTTGAAAGACCCATGAAAATACCTATAGCTAAAGTTAGGGGAATATAAAATTTCCAAGATATTTAAATTTTTTTATTAATTGAATTATCAATTAATACATTTGCTTGTTAATTTTTGCAAAAAAAAAACTAGCAAAATTACAGTTCTGAAGTAGAAATGAAATAATTTTATGTTTGGGGTCATCACAACATGAGGAACTATATTTTTATGTTTATTTATTATTACTTCAAGTTACATCTCCATCATAGTGCCCTCTTTCTGCCCCTCCTGGTTCCATCCTCCCACCCTCTCCCACCTCTCCCACCCATCCCACTCCTCCAATGTGGAGTATCCCTACATATCAGCCCCTCTCAGTTCAACAGTCACATGAGGGCTACGAGCTTCCTCTTGCACTGGGGGCCTACATGGTAGCACCCCTAGGGCAAATTCACCCATCAATAGGTAACAAAGTCTATGTTCCTGATATTTTTGGTGTGTTGGTTGTAGGATAGTTATCCTGTACTATAGGGCTAAAATCTAATTATAAGTGAGTAGATGCCATGTGCATCTTTCTGAGTCTGGGCTAGCTCACTCATGATGAGCTTTTCTAGTTCCATCCATTTGGTTGCGAATTGCATGATTCCCTTATTTCTGATAGCTGACTAGTATTCCATTGTGTAAATGTACCACAGTTTTTTTATCCATTCATCAGTTGAGGGATATCTGTTTTTTTTTTTTTGAAGTTTATAGCTATTACAAATAAGGCTGCTATGAACATATATGAGGATATGTCCTTGTGGTTTGGTGAGAAATCATTTGGATGTATACCCAGAAGTGTTGTGGCTGAGTCTTGAGGTAGGGCTATTCCAAGTTTTCTAAGATATCGACAGACTGACCTCCATAGTGGTTGCACAAGCCTGCATTCCCACCAGCAATGAAGTAGGGTACCCCTTTCTCCACACCCTCGCCAGCATGTGTTGTCATTTGAGTTTTTGATCTTAGCCATTCTGACAGGTGTGAGATGGAATCTCAGAGTCGTCTTGTGCTGCATTTCTCTGATGATTAAAGATGTTGAGCATTTCTTCAAATGTCTCAGTGCCATTCAAGATTCCTCCTTTGTGAATTCTTGGTGTAGCTCTGTTTCCCATTTTTGATTGTTTTATTTGGTTTCTTGGAGTTTATGTAAGGATTGTAGCATTAGGAAGATTGAGAACTACTGGGCTAGAGGATGACATTTCAGAAAATAACACACCAAGATCACAACCAAGATACAGACAAGGAAAAATCCCTCTCTTCCCCAGGTTTACTTGCCAACATTTACATGAATGTATTTAATTCTATTTAACTTTGTCACATGACTAAGTTCATGTGTCTATTAACACAGCCAAGATAGTGTGGCCATCCGCTATCACACAAAGATACCCACTTGGAATTCTTTTATAAATTCCATCCACTTGCCTCCCAGACCATATCCTGAAACTTGGAAAACACTGATCTTATTGGAAAAAAATCTATAATTTTGTCATTTCCATAATGTTGTATAAATGAACCACAGTGTCTTAGTTAGGGTTTTATTGTTGTGAGGACACACCATAACCACAGCCACTCTTAAAAAAGAAAACATTTAATTGGGGCTAGTTTACAGTTCAGAGATTATCATCATGGTGGGAAGCATGGTGGCATGGTACTGGAGAGGTTGCTGGGAGTTCCATATCTTGATTCACAGGCAGCACGAAGTGAACTGACTTGAGCTTCTGAGACTTCAAAGCCTGTCCCCACAGTGGCATACTGCCTCCAGCAAGGCAACACCTACTCCAACAAGGTCATACCTTCTAAAACTGCCAATACGTATGGAATAAGCATTCAAACATGGGTTTATGGGGGTAATTCCTATTCAAACCACTACATTTCACTTCCTGTCCCCCATAGGGTTGTTGCCATAATATAATGGAGAAATGCCTTCAGTCCAACTTCAAAGTCCCTATATTCTATAACAGTCTCAACATTGTTTAAAAATCCAAAGTTCAAAATGCCTTGTGAGATCCATGCAAGACCAAAAACCAGCTGGACAAACTCCAAAGTGCATCTTCATGTTTAATGTCAAAGCACTCTTTACAAGTCCAAGCCCTTTCAGCTTCTTGACTATAACACACTTCTCTTGTGCTGGTTCCACTCCCTGTCTGCAGCTCTCCTTGGCAGGTATCCCATGGCTCTGAAATCTCCAACATCTTTGGGTCTCCAAGGCAATTCAGGTTTCATTTTTGCAGCTTTACACAATGGTCTCTCTGGGCCTCCATGCAGGGACAGCCCTGAATCATGTCTGACCTCAGCAGTTTTCCTTAATCACAGAGGGATATTCCATAACCCCTTTCTTCTATCCTTGACTCTAAAACCAGAACACTTGGCCAAAGCTGCCAAGTTCTGCTGCTTGCTGGAGCTGGAACATAGCCCCCTCATTCAATCACATCTTCATTAGCTTTCTAGCTTTGATGGTTTCCTTCACTGTCTAAGCTTGGCTGTCCTGGAACTTACTCTGTAGATCAGGCTGACCTCATATTTATAGAGATATGCCTGTCTCTGCCTCTGAAGTGCTGGGACTAAAGTTGTGCATCACCACCCCCAGCTCTGAGTTCTTCTTTAATTCCTTTTCACAAACTAGGAGCTTAGGTAGGTTGGGTTTTGCCCTGAGGTCACCACTCCCTTTATTTCATTTAACATCAGGCTTTTCTTTAATCTGGTTATCTCCTTGAACACAGGATTTAGCTCCATTCTACTTTCTGGTGCCCCCTTTGTCTTCAAATTGTTCATTTTGTATTTTTCTTTGTTCAACTTGATCACTTTCATAATAAGTCTCTGTAAGCATGGCCATTAATAACCAAGTAACACAGTCAATACTAGGCTGTCTGGAAATCTCCTCTGCCAAAGCTTTTAATCCATATCTCTTCAATTTATCCTCAGGCAAATTCTTTGGAGAAGCACAGACAACAGCCACGTTCCTAAGGACTATGAGCCAATATAAATAATTCACCCATTTACATTCTTTATTTCAGGAATCCTGACAAAGCAATGAAAGTCCAACTAACACCAAAGTTCAAGGTACAATGGGATAGTAATCTTGTCACATTATTTAGATTGATAATTGCCAAAGAAATTAATAAAGCACACTTCTAGGTATGCCTGTGGATAAGTTTATAAAATGAATATGCTAAGGGAGGAATAAACATTCTGAATATGGGCAGCACCAGCCTATAGACTGGGAGTTAGGACTGAATAAAAGGGGATAAATGAGGACTTCTATAATAACACTTAAAAAAGAATATTCATTTGCTCATTAATTAATTAACTAATATTCTCTCTTACTCCCTTCTCCCTTTGACCTCTCACCCTCTACCTCCTTCTCCTTCTGTTCTTTCTTTCTTCTCTTCTGCTCCAAGTTGAATTAGCCTCTGCTACCTGTTTCTCCATCATGACATTCCTGCCCTACCATGGGCCCTGTCTCCATACAGTCATGGACTATGTCTTAGTTAGTTTTATGTCAAATTGACACAAGCTAGAATCACTTGGAAAGAGGGGTCCCTCCCCCATCGAGGAAATATAAAATTGTTTTAAGTTTTTATATAATAAGAACAAAAAAAATCCTCATAAGCAAAAGTATTTTTTACATAATCTTGTGGAAACCTCAGGTAGGCAGGTAAAGTCAAAACAGGGGAAACTTTGCTATCTGTTTCAGATGCTATCTGATAACATTCTTAGCTTTGAGGTTGGTAGAAGCCAGTGATCTGTTAAAATATTCCAAGAGTTTTTATCTGATAGTTGAAAGGATGTTAGGTCAGACAGAAAGATGAGCAATGAATGGCTATTAAAGTGGCTAAACATAGCTCAAGATAATTTGTCTCTGAAACTGCAATATTCCAGCAAATGTTCCACAAATCACAAAGTTCTAATCTGTAAACTAGTCTATGGAATATTTAACATAGGTGTGCCTATTTTTCTGGGAACTTTCATTCACACAAGACTACTATAGTGTCAGGGTCTGGATTGGAAAACTCTTCTTTCATATCTAGTGTTTCCTAACTTCTCTGTCTTCATGTACTCATCATTCAACAAACATGGATTATGCATTTAATTCATGCTAAGCACCAGAGGAAGACTCATGAGGAACATATACCATAATGTGTCTTCTAAGAACCCATAGTATATATGACTATTAAAGATATAGATGAGAGGGAAAAAAGTATGGCCACTAAAGACTGGGAACTGAGACAATCAGAGAGCAATTGAAGTAGTAACTCACAAAGAAGATTATCTTATAACTTCAGGATCAAAGAGATATTTTACTAGAGGAAATGTCACTCTGAGAGGAAATAAGAATAAAGGTAGAAAAAAGTCAGGAGAGTCATTATATCACGATGCAAAAATTATGTCCATGAAGGAGAGGAGGAGAAAAGGTTGGGTAACACTGAGTATTAGCACAAAGCCTACAAGACCATTGATGAAGCCACTGAGGACTTTCAAACCAATCACCAGCAAAAAGCTGTATCTCTCAGGAATGAGCCTGCCTCAGCAATCCTGATGTGGAGAACCCACTGAGATGCATAACCTTGAAGCAAGCATGGGGGTGAACTGTAGAGGCCAGCACCTGGGACTCTGTCTGTTAGGCTTTATATAGATGTTGAGCCTTCAAGGTATACCACAAAAGAGGCATGTGACAGAGCCACTTTCTGGCATTGTTGACCATTGACCTGGACTCTAAGATTAGAGTGTCCTAGTAAATAGTCACTATAAAGAAGGAAAGTAATGTTATGTGGGAAAAGATCGATGAGTAACTGTGGTATTTACAAGTCTTATTCGTATAGGATTTGAAGTCTTTTGCACTTCCAACAAAACACTCCCTGAGTTACCTTGCTTCAATTATTGCTCTTATACTCTAGTACTTATTAGAAACATTACGAAAGAAAATACAATTAAGTTACCATGGGATGCTGTATTTCTCTAATTGACTTATTTAATGGATGGAAAACATTTTATGTTAACATTCAGTCATTCCAGACAGTTTTTCTGTAAGATTTGTGAGGTCATTTACATGTTTATCTGCTCTTCTCTCCTTGGGACTGTTCTTTCACCTGATGATTAGAATGAATTGGATATTTTGAGCCATCCATCAGATTTGGAAATGATCTCTTAATTGATAAGGCTGTTCAAAAGTTAATTGGACATTTCTATTGTGAATATCCACAGCACTCACATCTTCAGAAGTGTGTGTGTGTGTGTGTGTGTGTGTGTGTGTGTGTGTGTGTGTGCTTGTGGTGTTCTGGGGATTGAACATAGTACCCCAGACAAGTGCTGTAATTATTGAATAACACTCCCAGCCCAGAGGTAGGTCATTCTTGAAAAACTAACATGTAGGACTTGGCAGGGTAGGGGTGGGGATAGAACATTTTCAAATTTCAAAATTTGCTTACCAGTGTGATGGTCATAATAATTAAGAATGCCTTTAAAGCTTAGATTAGGGGAGGATATACTTTTATTTCTTTGGAAAACAAATGCTTAGACTACTTACTTTATGAGCTATCCTTTTTATATATTTGAGGAATATGAAGGGAACCCTTGTTGGGGTGCTTAACATCTCTTGTGTATTATGCTTTAACCCTTGTTCCACTGCTTCAGTCTCATCATGGCCACATAAATTCATATAGTGAGAAGGTTTCTCATTCCCTATGGTCTACATTTGCAGAGGTAGGGAAAAAGGAAGATTATGATGGTTAACTAGGACAGACTTTTTTTTATAATAATTTGCTTGTTATTTCTTCAAGTTACATCTCAATCACAATCTCCTCCCTACTCCCCCCTCCAGTCCCACCCTTCCGCCCTCCTCCACCTCAACCCCCCATCCTCTTCCCTTCTTTTTTTTTTAGTTTAAGGTATTTCTTTTCCCCCCAACAGCTCTCCCTTTCAGTCCAACAAATGGTTCTTTTTTTTATAACTACAAATACAGTACAAAACAACAAAAATAAATAGGCCACAATTATAAGAGTTATATGGCTTAGCATACATTGCCAATGTCCAGTCCATATGTATTTGGCACCTGACTTTAACATTCCACTATCTAACCATCTCCATGAGTTTAAAGTTCTATATCTAACTCAGCTTTCATGCTAAATTGCATCACAATTTTAAAAACATCTTCTTAGATCCAGAACACCCTCTTGATTCCTAAACAACTCAAAATTTAACTATGAGAATCTAGCTATCTAGTCTTCAACCACCTCAGAGACCTGAGAAGGATAAATATATCTGATTATATAGGAAGTGCAGGGCCTGCAGCTTCCAAAACTAAGAAATGACATACCAGTGGATGCCTGGACAGTTCCCATTTACTCTCCATACATTACAGCATCAATCTTCAGCCATTTGGCCCCGTTTCTCTGACAGACATGATTGTAGAGCAGGAATTATGAAGGACTTACCCACCCTGTCTTGGCAGAGCTACACTGTCGACTTACCTGCTAGGACAGACTTTTAAATGAAGGAGAAGTACCCACAATAACAGTACTCTTCACTCACTGGTGAAGGAAGGAATGCTGCCCTTCTGTACTTAGATAAAAGATGAGGTAATCAGCTCTCATCAGTTCTATTTGACATTGTAATGCAAATTGAGACTGGAAAGTTAGGTTAAAAAATCATGTACATGTCATCCCAATTAGAAAGAAAGAGGTTAAAATAATCTGTATTGATAGACAGCACAATCCTTACAAAAAATTAAAATCTATCAAAAATAACTTCTAGAGCCAATGAATGAGAAATCATACAAGAAACAGACCAATAAATAAAGTCAATTAGTGTTCTTGATGTAGGTCAGTAGTTGACAGCTTGTCTAGTATGTAAGAGGTGCTGGATTCTCTATCAAAGGTACCACCTAACCCCCCCAAATGAATTTTTATGTAAGTTCAGTGAACAATCTAGCAATAAAATTAAGAAAATTTTACTTACAGTAATTATATCAAAAGAATAAAACAATTAAAGATACACTCAACAAAAACTAAGAACCATAGATTATAATTTATAAAGCATTGCTAATTTTAGCATATTTAATATAAAAAGACTTAAGCAATGAAAAAATATTTAATATTCTTTTTTTTTGAAACAGAGTCTGTGTATGCAGCCCTGGCTGTTCTGGAACTCTCTTTGTAGTCCAGGCTGTAAAGCCTTGCCTCTGCCTCACAAGTGCTGGGAACAAACACATGTGCCGTTACACCTAGCAAAGACTTAACATTCTGAAAATACTATATTTTAAGACTTATATTATATTATATTTATGGATAAATATAAGGGATTTATATTACAAAATATCATAAAACAATTTTATTTACAGATTCAATACAATATTCATTAAGTTCCAGATAACTTTTTTTCCAAAAATTGCAAACTGTTCCTAAAATTAATATGGAAATGCAAGGAATCCAGTATAACTGCAGCAGTCTTAAAGAAGAACACATTTGGTGGAGTCACACTTCCAAATTTCAGAAACCTAGAGTAGCTATTATTACATGAAGGATGCTGGCATAGGGCAAACATATAGATAAATGGAACTGAATTGGGTCCAAAAGTAAAGCATTCCATCTAGGTCAAATGATATTTTGGGAGGGAGTATTAGGGATGAAACATGGGGCCTTATGCACATAAGACAAATGTTCCACTACTGAGTGACATCTCTAGCCCTAGTCAATTGGCCTTTGGGTTAACTGAGTTCCCAGAGTTTCAAGGCAGTTGAGTTGAAAGCAAAATCTCCTCAATAAATAGTGCTGCAAGAACTGAATATTCACATGCAAATAAATGCAGTCCCTTCTGACAGCATGTGTATAAATGAATGCAAAACTGGTCAAAGACCTAAAGATAAAAGCCCAAACTGTAAAACTCTTAGAAAAAAAAGGGGAAAAAAAGAGGAAAGGGGGGGAAAGGGGGAAAAGTTTCAGGAAAAGGAAAAGGGGAAAAGGGGGAAAGAGGGGAAAGGGAAAAAGGGGGAGAAAAGAGGAGAAAGGGGGGAAGGGTAGAAAAGGGAAAAGGGGGAGAAAAGGGGAAAGGGGGGAAGGGGAAAAGGGGGGAGAGGGAAGAGGGAAGGGGGAAGGGGGAAAAGGGGGGAAGAGGGAAAGGGGGAAGGGGAAATGTGAAAGGGGGAAGGGGAGAGAAGGGAAAGGGGGAAAGGGGGAAGGAGGGGGGAGGGGGCAAAGGGGGAGAAGGGGAAAGGGGGAAGAGGGGGA
>CAJQZJ010000512.1:789739-817075 GCA_907164525.1 Lophiomys imhausi | reverse complement strand
AATGGGGGAAAGGGTGAAAAGGGGGAAGGAAGAGAGAGGGAAAGGGGAAAAGGGAGAAAAGGGACAAAAGGGGGAAAAAGGAGGAAGGGGGGAAGGGGGAAAGGCAGAAGGGGGAAAAGGGGGAAAGGGGGAAGGGGGAAAGAGAAAGGGGAAAGGGGGGATGGGGAAAGGGGAGAAAAGGGGAAAGGGGAGGAAAAAGGGAGGAAAGGGGGTAAAAGGAGGAAAGGGAGGAAAGGGGGTAAAAGGAGGAAAGGGAGGAAAGGGGAAAAGGGAGGAAAGGGGGAGGGGTGAAAAGAGGGGAAAGGGGGAGAAAAGGGAAAAAGGGGAAAGGGGAGAAAAGAGGGGAAAGGGGAGAAGGGGGAAAGGGGAGAGAGGGGAGAGGGGAAAAAGAGGGGAGATGGGGAGAGGGAGGAGAGGGAAGAGAGGGGGAAGGAAAGAAAAAAGAGTGAAGGAAATGCAGACAGCATTCTGAGCAAAGATGCATTAAAGGCCCCAACTCAACTTAGTGCACTGTATTAATGATCAGACAACCACTGGATTGGTACAATTGAGTGTTTGCCTTATTTGGCATAAATTGGTATTTCAGTATAAGATTGGCTGAGAGTTTGGTTGCTATAATGAGCTGAGACTCAGTTGTTTTTAGTTAGGTTTCAGCTTTCTTGAACAGCAAGGTAGTTTGTACTCCACTATCTACACAGGTCTCTTTGGGCCAAATTCTAGATGCCAGGGATAAATTTTCTTTCCTAGGATAATAATTACAGCATTATAAGAGTTAGATAGTGCAGACATCTATAGTGTTCCACTCCCCACCATTGAGGCATCTGAAGCTGGAGCCACTGGTTAGCCCAGAGGTACAGGGCAAAACTGCACAGGGGAATGAGCCCTATCTCAAACACACACACTCAAGGATTAAGTAAGTCAGCACAAACAATTGTGTGGTCCCTACTCACTGCTCAGCACAAAGTCCACAGGAAGAAAGAGCTGTCACTCTTATCTACGTATGTGTTAGATCTCTATCTACAAGGTGGGAAACAGAGCTTTGAGTAGGACTCCAGCAAGTTTATAGGTGATTTTTTTAAAAAATAGAGCTATCATCTTTACTAAATTGAGTATCCCTTGTCAGATTTATTTCAGAGTAACTTGTAACTGTTATTTGTTGTTTAAACATGGGCTGCCCTCCCTTTTTGTTACAGGCTATCAAATGACAATCAAAAGACCTAATAATTGTGCATATACACAAAAAAGTCAAAGTTCTAGATAGGAGTAAAAGAAACAAAAGTGAAGGAAAATGACAAGAAATACTTGTCATATTCATGAAATAGTTACAGTTATATAGTAAAAAAGTTTATGTGTGTTTGATTTAAAAATAATTTTATAAACTAACAAAATGGTAAGCTATCCCCAGAGGAACACTACTAAATAAATATCAAGAAACAAAGGATATCCACCTTTATCCCAATCAGTGCAATCATTTTACCTTTACTTATTTCAAATTTACTTAAAATATAATCACTAAATGTTACTGAGTTATGACAGTGCTGCGGAAAGTAGAATCCAAAATATAGCAAATATTAAATATGTGTCATTCATGCTTAAAGTTGGCAATACAGTCAACTGTTCATAGTGAGAATGTAGAGTGGGCTCACAATACAAAAGCTGAAATTGCCTGTGTTTTTTGCAGGGTTTCTTGTTTCTTTTATATGTACATGTGCTTCCATAATTCATATGCAATCATTTTATGAATTTTAAATTAAAATTAGTGGTCATCCCATTCACACAATTCACATTGTCCCTTTATCTTGGATGAAAGAAAATCATATGCATCATATTATGTGTCTCATATAAGTAAATATATATACACATATAAAAATATATATATATATAATGTAAATTAACACAAGTTGAAGATGGCTATGCTCATAATCGTAGATGGGGGCTACAAGCAGCTATCTCTGACATTTGAGAGTGCAGGGCCCTTCCTTTCTATTTAGCATGATCCAGTTTAGGATTATTTGACATAAAGTGAAGCAGGGCTACCCCTGTTGATTATATAAATCAGAGCTAAGTTCCCTGGCCTGGAAATCAGAAAAAAGTAAGTTCCAACGCTGAATCTGAACAGCCATCTTCCACTCTCTGCTGCCAATTTTCTCATTTGTAAGACTGGATATCTTTATTCAATTTCTAAACTTTGTCTCAACTCTAAATTCTTCATTTTATGATTGGACATAATTCAAATTACATTCTTTCAAAAATAATATTAGCAGAACTTACAAAATACTCTAAATGATAACATCTCATATGAAAGAAAATGAAAACCTCAAAGAAGTCACTATTGCCACCCTCTGCCATGTTGTATACTTATTTGAATCGTTTCAGCAGACATTAGTTCATATTCTCATAGTTGGAAATAAACAGCCAGAAAACAGCGACAGGAGCAATAAACAAAAGGAATGACCTCTAGTGGGGTTCATGGTCTAAAAATAGCACTGGTCGGACTGGTATGTTGTTGTTATTTTGTTTGCTTGTACTTTTGTAAATACACATAAATTAGCTATTTGCTCCCTGCCTTGACATAGTGCTTAGTTTACTCATTCACAGCTCTCCACATTCCCTTCTCCCAGCCTTATTTCACCCTCTTGCCCCAAAAGCTCTGTTGTTAGCAGCATTCACCAAAATACAATTCTGCTCACCATTAATCCTTGTCTTCCCCTTCCCTCCACAGTACAATCGTCTCTCAATTTCATTCTTTGCCCCCACCAACTACAACCTGCACATATCTGAGGTCTTGTCAGAGAAGCAGCTAGTTTTGTGCAAACCAACTTTTCTTTCCACTACACACAGTTATGGAGGAAACATCCTGTTCCTTATTGTAGGGGAAGGAGCTGCAGAAGTTCGCACTTTGAGAGATATTTGTTGTTATGCTTTAACAGAATTTCAGATCTTATTTTTTAAAGAAGGACAAAGAATCCCTTAAAGCAACTTAAATTATCCTTTACATTTTTTTTCTGAAATACTTATTCTGCACATGCCTTAGATAAATATATATATAAATATATCTAGGAAATCTAAAAATATATATTCTATATTTGTAAAGTTTTCCCCAAAGGTTTTGTTTTTCAAAAATCAGGTCAAAGGCTTGCACTTAGATAATGATGACAGAAATATAGTCAGGATTATATCTGCAAAAACACAAAAATATCAAATTGTATCATGACTGAATTGAGGTAAATATAGATCTATTTACAATACCTATGTTGACAGAAGACAAACATTGCAAAGAAGTATAAGCATCCATTTTCCAACACAAATTACAATAAAATAAGGCTTCCAATGTTATAACAGTCTTTGAAATAATAAACGTTTGCCAAAATTCACTATCCTATAGTCTTTCAAATAACAAACATTTGCCAAAATTCCCTATCCTGGCAAATACAAAGAATCTTCCTAAAATAAACTAGCACTGCAAGAGGATGTTTTGTCTTTGAGAATGGTTCCCCTTTATTGTTCCAAGTAATGTTATTCTCTTAATGACCTAGTTTTTATTTGAAGTTTGGGGTGTGTGTGTGTGTGTGTGTGTTTGTGTGTGTACTTGTATACAACATATCACACTGAGACAAATGCTTGCATACCTGATAGAAACATGAAGCTGTTGCTTGATCAGCCTGTCTTCCTTCTCTTATTAATACCAGGAGTAATCACACAATAGAACCTATAATCTTGAACTCTGAAAAACAAAATACATTCACCAATGTTTGAAAAGTAACCTCTAAGAAATGCATTCCTAAATCCTTTAAAATAAACAAATTAAGAGTCTAAGAATAGGAATTCAAAGAGATTTAAATTTGAATTAGCTTAACTACTTTTGACAAGTTTACACATGAAAGACACCAAGATTGTATGTACTACTTGCTGCTTTAAGAAGTTTCATTCTGTCTGTCTATATAAAATAGTTTCAGCCAAAGTTAAATCAATCTCCTCTACTGATTTTCAACATTAGACAAATACCCACCCACCCCCCTTCTTGAACCTTGCTTTCAGCTTGACTTTTTCCCCAATTGAAATTCAGGCCCTCAATGGTTGGTTTTTCTTGGTTCTAAATGTTGATAAAAAAGGGTTTTCTCCACTCCCTCAATTTGATGTGACAGGCTTCTGACATGAATAATGGAAGCATTTCTTTCACAGGCAAATCAACTTAATTTAGGCAGTCTTTATGCTCTCAGTAGGCAAGCCACAATCCCTGAGATTCCATGAGAGCCTTGAAGTTAGATGAAATCTTTAGAATTTGCACAAAATGTATAAAGTAAACAACACTTATTTTGTCACAATACTTGAATAACTTTTCTGCAGGAGTTACAGATGAATATATTACTTCCTAATCACATCCTGATTTACAAGCAATTTGGAATGGGCCCTCTACGTTCAAGAAAAAAAGTCCTTAGTAAGAAAGCTAACAGAATTTTCTACACACAGAAATTTTAAAGCATGTGGATTGAAAACAAAACAAAACAAAAAAGCAAAAAGGAGAGCAAAAGGAAGCATCTAATCCTTCCAAAAGAAACCAATAAAAACCAAGGTGCAAATACTGTCTAGGGCTCAGGTGTTTGTAACAGCAATAGATCTATTTTGAAACAATTCTTTTGGAGCAAAATCTTAGAGAACTAAAAGAGCAGCCATAAGATTAAAAGCAACAGATCCATAGCCATTTCCATTTCCAAATTCTGGACACCATTATGCCCCTGAGAACTTTTCAGATCAGAAAAAAAGACATGTTAATAATACATTCATGAAAGAAAGATGGGGCTCATAAAAATAAAACTAAGACATATGCCTTCTGAGTTGGCCATTGAAGAATGATTTAAAAGTGAATGCAGTCAGGCTTGGAGTGCACAGATTTTTGCATTCAGTCACTAACAGAATATGGTACTTGGCATTTGTCTTCTGGCTTTTGATCTCATTTATATAGGGGAAAGACTGGAAGAAGAATGGAACACAACACTGGGAATCCAGAGATCTGCTCCAAGCTCAGCCAGAAAATTTCCTATTTGACCTTAGACAAGTCTTTTTTCCTATGTAAGCTTCTGATTCTTCTGAAAGAAGTAGGTGCTCTTTAAATTCATTCCAGCTCTAAACTGCTATAATTCCATAGCCTGGTGACAAAAGTCCAAATGAGTAGCAATAAGGGTACTAGAGCATTACATAATTCATAATATTTAAAGAAAGCTTATGACTCTGAACTTCTCTGACAGCATTCCATGTTAGGGTGGGGGTGGGGTGTGCACTTGCATCTGTAGAAGAAAATCTCAGCAACTTAGAGTTCCTTGAAGTACAGACAATTTTTGAGAATTACTTAATTCTACCAACACCCCTGCTCTCTGATGGTGTACAGGGTGAGGTCTGAATCTAGGCCTCCAACATGCTAGGCAACTAGTCTGCCACCAATGTCTATTTCCATCCCAAATTCTAAACATTTTAAGAAAATCAACTTCTCATACTATTTAAAAATGGCAAATAATAACTGAGAAAAAATTTACCTATATTCATACTTTTTAGTGCTCTTAGTATATTATAATTTTAATCAAACAAATAAAGATCTAACTCTGCCAAAAACATGCTTTCAGTAAAGATAGCTTCTCTTTTACTATTTTTAAGATTTTTCAGGAAGATATGTTCTTGTGATAATTAGCATCCTTAATATCAGACTTTTCATATTATAATTTTAAGTTGTATGCTAATGTTTTAGGCTTCATAAACTAGGAAACTAACTGTTTCAGTACAAAAAATGCTTTAATTTCATATAAACTATTTCTACATATATGTCATTTTGGACAGTAAATAACCAGTTTTCTTTAAATCTTTACATCTCTAACCCTCTTTCCTCTTCTGTCACCTCCTCTTCCATCTACTTTTTTCTTTCTCAAAATTTGTTAATCAGCCAATTTTGGATTCCAACAATTGTAAATGTCAGGGAAGGGAGAAAGGAAAAAAGAAATGGGAAAGTAGTCAAGGTAAAACAAAATAACTTCACTTTAAACTTCACCATTAACCCCTAAAGAATTTACACAGCACCTTGATGGACTTGCTGTTCCCAGTCTCCTCCCCTCCCACCTTTCTTCCCTATTATAATTGTTAGATCAGTTAATTGGCTGATTAAGAACACCCTGGCATTTTTATTAACTGGCAATTAGAGTCAGACCCTGAGGCATAGAAGATCCTCCTGATTGGGAGTGTCACTTGGGTTATAAAGATTAATAAAGCCAAATGAGTTTAAGGTCTGGTTTAGTTAATTTAATCTTCTGTATGGATATTTTAGCACTATCCATCACTCTGATATTATCTCAGTTACTTTCAAACTAAACTGAATTCACTCCAGAAAAAATAATTATTTGTCCTTAAAAACATTGAAAAAAGTACATATTGTAATTCTGTGCAAATAGCAAATAGTAAAAAAAAAATCCATAAAGATATTTTCACCTGCTGAACTGGTGCTTTTTACATTTTAGTCAATACACTCTATTTTCTTTCTTTCAGGACAATTCCAATAGAAGACACAAGTTCCTTATAAAATAAATCCCACAAAAAATATGATAGGTGATATGCCCTAATCCCTTTAATCTATGTAAATCCTCTCATAAACTTTTTCTATAACTAAGAAACGTTGACACTTATGAAAAGCCATTGCACAGGGTGGACAGTTACAGACAAAACAAATGATCTCTTATATGCTAAACAGTTTGTATGATTGAAAGGAGATGGTGTACCAAATTAAAATTATGGCTTAGATATGAAACTTCAGAATAAGAATGTTCTGCAGAGTGAAAGACCTATATGACAAGAACTTCAAGTCGTTGAAGAAAGGAATTGAACCGGACACCAGAAGATGGAAAGATTTCCCATGCTCATGGATAGGTAGGATCAACATAATAAAAATGGACATCCTACCAAAATGTATTTACAGATTCAATGCAATTCCTATCAAAATACCAACACAATTCTTTATAGACCTGGAAAAAACAACTCTCAACTTCATATGGAATAACAAAAAACCCAGAATAGCTAAATCAATACTGTACAATAAAAAAAATCTGGAAGTATTACCATTCCAGATTTCAAACCATACTATAGAGCAATGGTAATAAAAACATCATGGTACTGGTATAGAAACAGACCAGTGGATCAACGGAATCGAATTGAAGACCCAGAAATGAACCCACACACCTATGGTCATTTAATTTTAGACAAAGAAGCCAAAAACTGTACAATGGAAAAAGGATAGCATCTTCAACAAATGATGCTGGTCTAACTGGATGTCAGCATGTAAAAGAATAAAATTAGACCCATACTTATCACCTTGCACAAAACTTAAGTCCAAGTGGATCAAAGACCTTAAACTAAACATTGACACTTATGAAAAGCCATTGCATTATAAATCTAATAAAAGAGAAAGTGGGGAAAAACCTAGAACTCATTGGAGCAGGTGACAATTTCTGAACAGAACACCAATAGCTCAGGTTCTAAGACCAACAATCAATAAATGGGACCTCATGAATCTGCAAAGCTTCTGTACAGGAAAGGACACTGTCACTGGAACAAAACAGCAACATACAGATTGGGAAAAGATCTTTACCAACCCCACTTCTGACAGAGGGCTAATGTCCAACATTTATAAGGAACTCAGGAAATTAAACACCAAGAAACCAAATAATCCAATCAAAAAATGGGAAACAGAGATAAACCAAGAATTAACAAAGGAGGAATCTCTAATGGCAGTGAGACATTTGAAGAAATGCTCAACATCCTTGATCATCAGAGATATACAACTCAAGACGACTCAGATTCCATCTCACACCTGTCAGAATGGCTAAGATCAAAAACTCAAATGACAGCACATGCTGGCGAGGTTGTGGAGAAAGGGGACATGCCTCCATTGCTGGTGGTTATAATTGGATTTTAGCCATATCGTACAGGATAAGTATCCTACAACCAACACACCAAAAATATCAGGAACATAGATTTTGTTACCTATTGATGGGTCAATTTTCCCTAGGGGTGCTACCAGGTAGGCCCCCAGTGCAAGAAGAAGCCCATAGCCATCATATGACTGTTGAACTGAGAGGGGCTGATATGTAGGGACACTCTACATCTGAGGAGTGGGATGGATGGGAGAGGGAGGAGAGGGTGGGAGGGTTGAACCAGGAGGGGTGGAAAGAGGGTACTATGATGGAGATGTAAATTGATGTAATAATTAAACATTATAATAAAAAATAAAGAAAAAATAAAAAAAATGTTCTGCAGAATGGATCCTCACTGTGAATGCAGTACTGAGAGAAAGAAATCCCAGGTAAATGGTAAAGGATATATAAAGCAGAATCTATACCCCAGTACTTTGGTTCAGACATGGCTCAAAGTAAAAGTCCTTGCTCTTCCACATACTTGCAAGTCTAACTTTGAGTTGGTTACTCAGTTTATGTGAGCCCTCGGTTTTTTCATTTCACTTTTTTTTCTAGAAACATTTTAATAATAATTTAGAAATGTATGCCCAATAGCTGGTATCACATAGCTTACCAGTGAAGAAAATTACTTGTGCAAAACAAAATATGGTATCAATTTAATAGTGACAGTTTTACTAATTAACAAGAACATGTTCTTTAATAGCTAGGAAGAAAGACTGCCACATCCAGCAGGTCCCAAAAATACAAGAATTTTTGTTTTAAATGTAAAAATGAGAATGATAATAGAACCCTGAAAACTGCAAATTAATTATTTAATGTAGTTATTTGTAAGTATAAACTGTAATATTAGGCCGGCACAGTAGCCAGCGGAGTAGCCCGTGGCTTGGCAGAGGAGCAGGCAGCCTGGCCTGAGTGCCTTAACCGGTTGCCTAACTTATCTTGGAGCAAAAGCCCTGGGACCAAAAGTGGCCTACACCACCTATAACCTAAACTCTGTTAATTAATATAAGTTGTTATATTAGGCTGGTAGAATGCTACCGGCAGCTTGGCAGGAGATTCTCCTGGGCTCTGGGGAGTCTGGGAATCCAACAGCCCGGGACTGCTTGGACTGAGGGCCTATAAGCCGCTGCAGTCTTTTCCCCAATAATTAAACACACCAAGACATTTTAATATTTTAATGCTTATCCCTTAGCTGGGCAGATTCTCAATTAGCTACTCTAAGTTAACCCCAAACCAACATGTCCCTGTGAGTACCTTCCAGATTTCTCCAGATGTCTGTCTCCTTCTGTGTCTCCCGGGGGAAAGGAGAGAGAGTCTCTGTGTGTGCCCAGAGTTCCTGTGCTGATCTGAGGAAGTCCCACCTTTCTATACTCTTTCTGCCCAGCTAATTGGCCATAAGCGACATTTATTAACCAATCAAGAGAATGCCTCAGAAGGGGTGGTAACCAGATATCAGCATTGAATTCAATGTATCAGAAGCAATATTAGACCTTCCCTCAACATCTTACCCTTTAAGTCTAGCAAAAGGCTCCTTTTATTAATAACAATAAATACAACAATAAACATAATACAGTAACAATAACAATGAATACAATAAAAACAATTATGAAAACTAAAAGGTGTGACATACATTCTCAACATCCAGTCCATATGTATTTGACTAGTTAACTAGGACATATATTCTATTACATATCTCCCTTGATGAATTTAAGGATCTATCCCTAATTCAACTTCCATCCTAAATTACATTATTAACTAAACCATCTTAACCTTAAAACATCCATTTAATTCCTAGATGATTTAAAATTTACTGTGATGTTATAACTATGTAGTCTTCAATCACATCAGAAACCTGAGAAGGATAAATATATCTGAATAGATAGGAAGTGCAGAGCAAGCAACTTCAAAAACTATGAAATGACAGACAATTGGCTGCCTAGACAGTCCCCAGTTTCTATAACATTGGAGCATCATCTTCAGCCTTCTGGCCAAGCATGTCTCACAGACTTAGTTGTGGAGCAGGAAATAAGATTTGCCCATTCTGTCTTTGCAGAATCAGGCCATCAATTTACCTGCATTGAGCTCTGGTCCATCTTTGGACTGTTTAGATTTGAATCCCCTTGTGATGTTTGAAACAAATTACTTAACTCATGAGTACTTAAATCAAGGGTGGGCCTTAGCCAATTTATATCTCCCATTAATTTTTGAAAATCATTAAGAGTTTTCAATTCGTCTCTATGGATCTGTACCTTTTGCAATCTTATTCTCTGTTGACTTATTTTATAACCCAAATAGTTGATTGAATCTCTTCTTTGTATTTTTTCAGGAGCAATTTTTAACCCCCATAGTGGTAGAATTCTTTGCATTTCCTTAAATAAGTTCTCTAAAATAACTACATCAGAATCAGCCAACAAAATATCATCCATATAATGATAGATAATAGATCGTGGAAACTGCTTACCCATTATTTCTAATGGTTTTTGTACAAAATATTGACACAGAGTTGAACTATTCAACATTCCCTGTGGAAGCACATTCCAATGATACATCTTGATTGGCCTAGTGTTATTAAGAGTAGGTACATAGAAAGCAAACCTTTCCCTATCATTCTTATGAAATGGAATTGAGAAAAAGCAGTCTTTTAAATCAATAACTATTAAAGGCCATGACTTTGGTAATAGAGAAGGTAAAGGCATACCAGGCTGCAAAGGACCCATAGGTTGAATTACTCTATTCGCAGCTCTTAAAACTGTTACCATTCTCCATTTATCTGATTTCTTTTTTTTAATTGAATTCATGTGTAATAATTACAGGCACCGTGCCCCCCCCCCATTTCCCCTGCCCAGGCAGCAGCAGGGGTGGTGCAGGGGCTGGGGCATATGCCCCCAGCAGCGAGGACAGCAGTCCCAAGAGTGATTTCAGAAAATAAAAAAGGACCCTAGAGGCAGGCGGTAGTGTCCCTCCCCCCGCAGACACCAAATTTCAAGACTTTATATATATATCTGTGCCCTGGGCGGAGGAGAGGGACACTTGGCAGCATCCTGGAGGGGGCCCCAGGCAGCCCCAAGCCATCCTGCCTCATCAGCCACTTTATTAGCTCAAGACACATCGCACTACAGGCACCCACTGCCACTGCCAAAGCCACCGCTGCTGCCGCCCCCTGCAGTCCTGGCAGTTGGCTGGCTGGGCCATCCACGTGTCCATGGCTCCAAGTCCCCGGCCCCACCCACCATCAGTTGTGATCAGACTCTTCCTCCTCAGCCTCACAAAGCCAATTGAAGAATGCTGTGACAGATTTAAGGGCCACACCCTTGCCCTGCTGTTCAGCAGGGTCCTTGCTGCTCTCCCAGCTGTAGAAGGCATCCTCCTTCACGGTGTCCTCATCATACAGAGCATCAAAGAACATCCGAAGCAAGTTGGCAGGCTGTTCTAAGGTCACTACAAGGGCCTGGAGGGCATAGAGTGCTTGTAGCTCCTTCTGCTCATCACACAGGTATTTCTGTAGCAGTCTTGCTCGCACTTTCAACACTCCAACATCCACTCGGAGAGGAGTCTCAAAGATAATAGCAGAATAACAGACAGTTTTCTTGAGGGTTCGAACTAATGTATTGGATGCTATCTGCTGCTCATTCAGGTTGGCCTCTATCCAGTCAAACACCCGCTGGTTACTGCTGCTGCCCTCCTTCAGCAGCTTCTCTAGATGCCTACGAAGTTCCTCAAAGGCAAGTGCCTTCTGGCCAGGAGCTTCAGACTCTTTTCCCAAGGTATATTCCACCTTCTGTTCATCCACAAATGAGCCAACATCTTGGCCTTCTGCTAGAAATTCCTTCCAGCTCAGCCCAGCCTCTCGCCACAGCATTCCCACCTTTTTGGGACCCATGCTCTTGCATAAGAGACCGAGGATCTCCAGCAACAAAGAAGTAGCTTTGCCCATGGGTCTCAGAGGCTTCATAATTTCCCTGAACAGCTCTCCCATGGGCACCCCATCTTCCTGGAGAATGGGTGTTATCAATTCTGCCAGGTAAAGCCATACATGAGGGATATCAATTTCCATGTCCTCAGCCATTTCTAATGTTTCATACAGCCCTTGATAGTACTGGGCAGCAGACAGGTGCCATCCACACAGAAGCTGGTGAAGCAGCCACCCCATGTACTCACAAGCAATGGTGCTTCGCTCCAGCGTGGACTCAACACCAAGCCGCACAAAGATGAAGAGCAAGGAGGGTGACGCCAACTCCTGAACACACTGCACTGCCTCCTTCATGTCATTGAGATGGAGATATTCCTCAATGATGGCCTTAGACTTCTTCTCCACCTCATCCTCAGAGATTGCAGCCTTTGGAGGGCTCACTGGAGGTAGAGTGGCTTCCTGCTTCACAGGATCCCGACCACGATCCTCTGAGAGGCTTGCTACCTTGCGGAGCCCCTCAGGCTGAGCAGGCCGTTCTCTACTTCGCTCCTCCACTTCCTTGCTAAAACTTTACTTGGTGGCAGGCGCTCTGGCACAATCAAGTCGGTCCTCTCGGTCACCTCCCCACTCACTCCGTTCTAGTCAGTCTCCCTGGTCCCCAGCCTTCTCACCTCGTTCCTGGCTTAAGCTACACCTCTGTACAACATGCCTGTTATCTGTGTTCTCTGTGGGTAATGTTTGTTGAAGAGGAGAGAAGCGATTCAAGTTACTAGTAGCTGGCCTAGTAGCTTCTGATGCTGTGTCCGAGGGCTTGGCACCTGAGCCCCCACTGCTGACCTTGCCCCAACTCAGTCGCCCTCCAGGTGCAAAGAGCTGGTTGTTAGAATCGACAGAACCAGGCTTTGTGATCTTGGTGAGCCGGGAGGTGTCAATGGGATGGCTGCCTTTGCTGATGGGGACTGTATTCCAGCCACCATCATCCACCCCGACGCTTGTTACTGCCCTTGGCCATGAGCTGCTGCGCTTTGATGTGTTCTCGGTGCTCTTCCATCTCGGCCTCCTTATGGATCTGATCAATAGTCTTAGGACCCTGATCCCCTCGGCGTGGCACACAATTGCTCTGCCGCAGGTGGAGTACATCCTGTTGCATAAAGTGGATGCAAGATGAAGTCTTCTTGTCTTTAATGTTTTTTTTCCATCTGGTTGAAATACTGATCCATTCGAGGCTTGGCTTTTGCAAAGTCCAGGTCTTTGCCAATAGTGGTGAGGAGGTGGCAGAGACATTCCAGGGACTCCTCATCATGGTTCTTAAGTAGTTTGACCACACAGTTGTGCATTATTGCTTCTGTTAACATCTTCAACTTAAATAACTCTCCAATGAACTTGATATTCCCTAAAGAGCGCTGCTGAGCTATGTCCCGGGCCTCTTCTAGCTCTTCTTTCAGACGTCCCCGTTCTTCTGCCATAGCGGCTTCATCCATCTCTTTTTGCTTTTTTTCAAAAACTTCATCATCATCTTTGTCTTTCTCAAATTCCTTCTGGCACCGATTTAACAACAATTTTCAGAAACTCACAGTCACTGTTGGCTTTTCTGTAGTGGGCACTTTCAGCGCCATGAGGCAGCGGCACATATTGGCATAAACCACAGAGAAGTTGGGCTCAGAAATGGCTTTCTCAAAGATGAGGTTGATGACTCCTTTGAGGCGCTCCTCGGTGTCAATGGCCAGCTGTGTCACCAGCTTCATCAGCTGCTGAAACATCTGGGGTGTCAGCTTATTCAGGATGGAGCGTACCCTGCGGAACAGGTCCTGGGTTTTGCTACCATCAGCATCCTCTTCCCCTCGATCCTTATCAGCCACTGTCCATTTGCTACTGGGTTTCCAAGCCTTCTCTGCTTTGTTCAGTTTTATGTCTTCAGTTATTACTACCGAGGAAATGATCTTGCACGTTTCCTTTCGTGAGCCCTGCTGAGAGCGCCTGGGTCCCAGGCCAGCCTGCGGCCCTCGGGTCAGCTCCCCACCTGGCCCACCCCTTGGGGGCCCACGGTTGCTGAGGGCTGGTCCGCCAAGGTTGGCAAAGGATGGAGTGAAATCTGGGCCACAATTTATGCCAGGTAGTCTGGAAGGATCCATCGGCCGAGTGGTGTTTTATTGGCCTTGTCCAGCACCACATCAGTGATATGGGGCAACCCTTCTGGCTTCTGCATACTGGCAAAGATGAACTGAAAGCCCAGCAGGAACTTCCTGTCATAACTCTTCTTCTTTTGAAGGTTTAGAGGCTTCCACTGATCTGACTTGTACTCATACTTCTGTTCTCCCGGCTGGATGTTCTCAGCATTGTTGATTTTGTCTTCCTTCGAGTCCCAGATTTCCTCTGGCTCCTCAGGCTGTGGGGGTGCAGAGCTGCCCTCAGACTCTGAGCTTGGGCTGGTGCCCGTGGGAGGCTGATTCTCTACCCCTGGCACTGCAGGGCCCACCTCCTTGAAGGCGTCTAGAAGGCCGCCCACAGCCTCCTTCCTATTGAGTTCTTTAATTTTCCGTCTCTTCTTTGGTGCAGATACTGCCACGTGGGCGGCTGCTGCCACCTCTAAATTCTGAGACAACTGGGCTGGGACAGGAGTACAGTCCAGGGGGAAGTCCTCTCCTCCCTTCTCACTCTCAGCTTCTCCGCCTTCTTCTTCTTCCTCTATTTCTTCCTCCTGAGCAGGGGAAGTATCTGAAGGACCCACGGGTGGAGTGGGAGAGAGAATGGTGGCCAGGGCCACTGATGAAACCACTTCTTTGGCCTGTTCCTCTGGCTCACTGACTGGGCTTAAGTCCGCAGCTGGTGGCAAGGGCGCTCTGTTGAGCAGTTCCTCGGGTTGGGCAGTGGGAGCAATGGGCACAGTCGATTCAGAAGCACAAGCTGCAAGAGGGGGAGGAGCTGGCCCTATGCTTGACTCCACCTCTGGTTCAAGATCCTCAGAAGGGACTACGCCATTAGGCTCATGAGTTTCTGCCCTGTGAGGCACCAGGGTGGTGGAAACCTGGAGAGGACTGGAAGAGAACTCAGATTCTGGAATGGGTTTGCTGAGTGTCACTTCTACTTCCAGTATGGGTTCAGCAAGAGTGGGTTCTGAAGAGAGGCAATATGGCTCCCCAGTTTCACAAGAGATGGAGGTTGATTCTTCTACAGACATTTGCATCATCCCCGTTGTCATAGCGTCCCCAGGAATAGAGAGGACTCCAAGATTAGATTCAGATCCTGGCTCCAAAATTGGGGGTGGTGTTGGGGTTGGGGAAGGCAATGAAGGCTGAGATTCTGGGCCAGAGCTGTGTTCTGGGCCAGGCAATCATGGCCAACCCCCAGTGGCTGCTCCCTGTGACCGGTCATCTGGCCAGATAACGACAGCAACCTGAGGTGACTCCCCATTGGGCTGAGGCTCCAGACCACCTCCTGGGGAGGAGTGGGTGTGGAGGCAGTGCGGCCCCAGACATGATCTCTTCTGTGATATCCTTCCCTCCTTTGTTTGGATCTCGAATTCGGATAGTTTTTCGTTCCCTCTTAGGAGCAATCTGGGGTGGCTGGTTCATCAGAACTGGGGCAGGAGCCACACTAGCAGGAAACTGCTGCACACTTTGGGCTGGGTAATAGGCACCAGTGTAGGTCCCAAATTCGGTAGGGCTTGCACCCGGGTAGAAGTCTGGGGCTCCTGGCTGCACAGGGTACTGCTGTGTTGGGACAACATATGTGAAACGCCCCTGTCCAGGGATATAGTAGACTCCTTGGGAGGCTAAGTAGGAGATCTGGGAAGGGATCATCATTACTTGGGATCCAGAAGGGTAGACATGGGCAGCTGGGCCAGGACGGGCAGGGTCTGCACTCTGAACTCGGGAGGCTGCACTGCTCGGGGGCTGAGCCTGGCTAGGTTAGAAGTGCTGTTGGGGATGAGAAGGTGTATTCATTTGTGTTGCTTGGGGCGTACTAAACACCAACGGTGCAGTCTGCCCTGGGGAAAACGCTGGCTGCGGGAGTCCAGGGGACCTGGCAGGTGGGAGGCCTGTGGGCTGAGGGGCTTTGTTCATTTCATTTGGTGCCATATCAGGGTCCCCCCCCAGCACCCCTCCATTAAGAATAAGTCCACAGTGAGGCCTACAGGTTCTGGGCATCCGAAGGCCTTCAGTCTCCTTCAGTCCCCTCAGCTGAGCCCCACGCAGCCCCACAGATGTGGTCCACAACCATTTCCAGCTCCCCGCACAGGTCCACACAGGTCTCCTGCTGTGGCCACCATTTCTCTATAGGCGCAGCCGGCTACCCACGTGACCGGTGCATCAGATTTCTTTTTCACCACAAACACAGGAGAATTCCATGGGCTGGTAGACTCTTCTATATGACGAGCCTCCAGCTGTTCTTTCACCAATTGCTCAAGAGCCTCCAATTTTTCCTTTGTTATGGGCCACTGCTCTTGCCACACTGGTTTATTTGATAGCCATTTCAAGGGTAGGGCTGTTGGAATTTCAGTAGTGGCCCCTAGTATAAATTTGGAAACTCGATACCTGGGGTGTCTTGTGTTTGGACACTAGATATAGCTTGCAGTTGTTGAGTACTCATATCAATACCTTCCTCAAAAGTATCTATAATCTCAATGTCTGGAGTGTCCTGTGTTTAGACACTAGACATAGCTTGCAATTGTTGTTGAGTACGCATATCAATACCTTCCTCAAAAGCATCCATCATTTCATCATTTGTTATTTCTGGCATTGCAGGAATATTAATTTGAGTACCCCATTGTTGTAAGATATCCCTTCCCCATAAATTTATGGGTACATCAGCCACATAAGGTCTCAACTTCCCTGTTTGCCCTTCTGGTCCCACACAGTTAAGCCATCATACACTTTGTTTTACATTTGATAATTTACCAATTCCTATAAAATGTGTAGGAACCCTTTGAAGTGGCCAGTTTGGATTCCAAGACTCCTGTGAGAGGACAGTGACATCCGCTCCTGTGTCAAGCAATCCTATTTCAATACCATTCATTTGTATTTTTAATTTTGGTCTCGTATCACTCACCATTGTTTGCCCATACACACGTTTTCCACTATTTTCGACTGCTCCTGTTCTGCCTATTGGAACAACCTTGCCCTTGGTGTAAGGAAAAAGCAACAGTTGGGCAATTTTGTCCCCTGCATTAATTGTCATCTCTTTCCATATGGATGTCATAATTTTAATTTCTTCCTTGAAGTCTCCATCTATAACACCTGGATGAATAAAGAATCCTTGACAAGTTAATCCATTTTTTCCAAATATTAATCCTATTGTCCCTGATGGTAAAGGACCATAGATACCAGTGGTTAACATATAACATTCATCTGTTTTGGATAATGTTTTAGATTGATCTGTGGTCAAATCTAAAACTGTAGTACCTTCAGTAGCCTGTAAAAGATCAGCAATAGTTAATTTTGTTCTTCCTGCCTGTTTGTTTCCCTCTGGTTGGATGATGGATGACGGTTCACATTGTTTTGGGGGGCCTGAACTGGTAGGCCCCTCCCCTCGTTTCCCGGCAAGGGGTTACCTCTGACATTCATTTCAGCTCTACAATCTTGGGACCAGTGTTTACCTTTTCCATAATGAGTACAAAATCCTGGAGACCTTAACCTTCTATTGCCATTAGAAGCCATTCGTTCCTTTCTATGACCATGTTCGCCATTAAAAGCCATTTGTTCCCTTCTATGACCATGTTCTGCAGAGTCCAGGCACCTATCATTTCGAGTTCTGGAGGATTCAGCCTTACGATATCTTTGAAAATTACCAAGTTCACCATTTTTAAAGCACTCATTAAGAACCCTAGCAACTGCTTGTGCTATGACATTAGTCTGATGCTCTTGAAAACCAATATCAGCTATTTCTCTTATCCACTCATCTACTGGGGCTCCTCGAGCTTTCAATGGTCTAATTGCCCTTTGACATTCAGCATTTGCATTTTCATATGCCAAGGCATTTATCAAGTCCTGTCTGGCATCAGGGTTATCTACATCTCTCTCCACAGCTGAAGTACGTCAGCATAAGGTCCCTCACCAAGCATTTGGTGGGTTGTGACATTTATTCCCCTTGCCATATTTTGCTGCTCTAATTTTGTGGCTTCATGTCTCCACCATGACAACCATTGTAATTGCTGGCTACCTTCTAGCACAGCTGATATCAGTCCCTTCCAATCTTGGGGAATGATTCTATTTTTTATAGCTCAATTATTTAGCATTTGTTTAACTAATGATGAGTATATTCCATAAGAGACAATAGACTCCTTAAATGTTTTTAAATCCAAAATGTCTATGGGATGCCATGTTAATTCCTTGTGGAGTTGACCGTTATTATTATCAGGCCTAATTTGAAACATAACTGGAAAAGCTGATGGTGATTGTGCAGTACCACGCAGCTCCTCTGGGGGCGCACTTGGTTCCACATTAGCACCATTACCTACCTGATTTTCTACTGGTACATGCGGTGGCAACTGTGGAGACCTAGCTAAAAAAGAATTTGCCATTTTCTCAGTTCCAGTCACCTGTCCTGCCAGAATTTTCTTAAGCTCCTCAATCTGCATTTCCATAATTTTTAATTGTGTAACAGACGTCTTCCTTATGACAAACCTGTAACCGAACTTTTAAATTATTATTTAACACTTATTTATTTATTACTAAATTCACTTATAACAAACACCAACAATTTCCTAACTATTAATCCTATAAATTCCTACAACCCCTTTAACCTATCCATTAAACCTATTGATAATTATAACAACTACTTTCATAACCTTTTAGAATGATACAGTCTCTGGGTCAGGTCCTCAGTCGTCAGGAACACAGTCTTTGTTGTAGATTCTTTAACGCACTTAGCAGTCCTTTTTCTGGATCTCTCAGATGCAGGTTCGTCAGGGTCAGTTGGTTACTGCAGTCTCACCTTAAATAAGGCTTCATGCTTTCTTCTCTGTGGGAGACCCCAGCCGTCTGCAGGCCAACTTACTTCTTTTGAATCAGGAACTCAGCTGCTCTGCCTCAGTCCTTAAAGCCAGGCACCGTTTCCTTTAGGCCACTGTTTGGACAGATCAAACCCCTCTAGGCAAAAGCTGAGCCACAGGGTCCAGTCCTTGGCCTTTTGGTGTCTTGCTCAGGCTTTCTTTGCTCACCGGCTTCTTTCTGCTTCAGGGAGAGAGCTGGCCATCAATGGCCAGCCCTTTTTTCAGCAGGACTCTTGGAGCTCTCTAGCATCAGGGGCCTCCTCCCTTCTGGGCTCCACGCACTGTCTTTAAATAGGAGGAACTCTGTTTCAGCTTAATTTGGGCTGCGCCCACTTAGCAGCTGAAAACAATGTCAGGCCAGATAATTTGTTTCTTCAAATCCATTAAATCTTTCCTGTTTTCCTGACTTCAACCTTGTTTTTCAGTCTATTAAGTCTTTCCTGTTTTTGCTGACTTCATGCTGATAATGCTCTTCAGGCCCCGAATTAAGAGACAGTATCAGAAACTCCTATATATTTTCTAAATCTAATTTATCTAACCCCTACACAAACCAATAAAATAAAAAAAGTAAACAGCATAAAACATTTGGTCTAATTGAAAAACAGTGTAGAGGTCAGCAGTAAACATTGCCGTATTGTCAACAACTGGCATCATAGTTTCAAAATCTGCAGTTTTCTCTATAGTTTTGAAAATAAAATTACCCATAATGCCTTACCACGATGAGCACCACCTGAAAACTGCAGAACCCACTTGATAGGCTGAAGGGAAAGCTGAGGAGACAATATCAAAGCACTTTTTTTCCCCAAAATAGGGTTTCTCTGTGTAGCCCTGGCTGTTCTGAAACTCACTATGTAGACCAGGCTGGCCTCGAACTCAGAAATCTGCCTGCCTCTGCCTCCTGAGTGCTGGGATTAAAGGCTTGTGCCACCACTGTTCAAAGTACTTTTTTCTCAGACTTGGCACATAGTAAATGACCAGTAACCAACCACTATTACTGGCATACATATCTTTCCTCATTTGATATGCTAGATACTTGGCATTATGTATGGTCTGAGAACTTGAAAAAACACCAAGGAAAGGTATAAAACACACAATTTCAGCTTAGAAAGGGTAGAATAGGGCTGGAGAGATGGCTCAGCCGTTAAAGGCTAGGCTCACAACCAAAAATATAAGAAAGGGTAGAATAAATTTGTAAAGCTAGGGTTAGGGAAATGTTTCATTTTGGGGATTGAGGTCTTTATCAAATTATTAGGTCTCAGAAGGATTTGAGGTCTGCCCAACAACCATAGACATTAATAAAAGCTGTTACAGCTTAGAATATTAAGAATAATTTTTCAGTAGAACATGTCTTCATGAAAAATCTTAATAATAATAAAACAGAAGAATTACATGAAGCACCTTGGTTTCTCCTGAATACAGAGTGAAAAGAATGACTTACAGAGCTGATTTTTTTTGTATTTTAACCTCTGCTGCTACTGGCTGTTTGACCTTAAGCAGTATGGTTAGTGTCTTGTATTGGTTAATTACATTGCTATGATCAAATACTTGGCAACAAGCAACTCACAGGAGGAAGGATTTATTTTGCTTAAGGGTTTGAGGATACATTCTATTATGGCCAGAAGGCATGGTGGCACAAGTTGCTTCTAACCGTGGCTGTAGGAGTGTGTGGCTGATTCCATATATCTTGGCAGACTGGAAAGAAGAGTAAAGAAATCAATTTCAGCTGGATTTCTCATTTTCGCATTCTTATTCAGTCTAGGACTCCCCCCCCATGGGGTGGTCCCTCCCATATGCAGACTATGCCTGCCCCTCTACGTTAAAACTCTCTGAAAAATTCCTCACAGACACACCCAAGAATATACCTCATCAATGCCTTAGATTTTCCTCAATCCAGTCCAGCTGGCAGTAAGTTCCTCAATTTTTCTTCCTGTAAGACAGGATGATAATAAGTTCTAATTTATCATTCATGTCATGAATAATAAATGAGTTAATATTTGTAAAACATTTCCAAGAGTGCCTTACAAAAGGGGGTTATGTATAAACTGTGTAGAATAAGCAAAACTCACAAGGTACTTAGTAACATTCACCTTGCCCTTCTGTTTCTGACGCCCTTCCCTCCAAATGATGACCTTCCTATGAGCTTTGCAAAATAGCAGTGACACCTAGAAGACAGAAATGTAAAACAGCGAGGAAAGCAGCAGTAGAAAACCTAGCACTTATCTAACTTTTCTAGTCTCCTCATCCTCTAGGCCAGACACATGTTAACAAACACAGATGAGTATTTATCGCCATTGTTATCCTTTTAACCTGTGAGGAAAGGAGCAAGGGCCAGTCTACCATGAAACAAAATTGGAAAAACTGTGAAGTCTGTCTTTAACCCTTAATTCTTTCAGAGCCCTCTTTAACTCTCCTATTCCTATGAGACACAAAATACAATAAAAATAAAATAACCCAGGTGCTGGAGATATGGCCCAGTGGTTAGGAGCACTGGCCGCTCTTCCAGGGGACCCAGGTTCAAATCCCAGCACCTATATGGGAGTTCACAACCATCTGTAACTCCAGTTCTAGAAGATAAAATGCTTATTCTGATATTTGTGGGCACTAGGCATTCATGTGGTACCCAGACATATATGCAGCCAAAACATCTATATACATGAAATAAAAATAAAAAAATAAAAAAATCCAGATGGACACAGAATGTGAGAGTTGGAAGGTCTATCTTTGAGTTTTACACCCTCTGATGATTGTGAGGTCACTTGTACCCAGGGGGGGGGGGGGGGGGGGGAAGTGACCTTAGGAAAATGATCCAATTCATATTTTCCCAGTGTATTTAGATTCAATGTCAACTTGCATTTAGAAAAGAATAGTGGACTGTTCTCGTCCCAACACTTGCCATTTGTATTCTTTGCAGCCTGGGATGCCTTCCAAGAGTTCAAGGCAAATGTCACTTCATGATTTCTGGTGTGCTGTTTATGTAGGACATTCCGATACAAATTGAGTGTCCTGATTATTATGTCTGGGCCTTTTTTACTCCCTCACATCTGCATCACTAATATATACATGTACTACAGAGGTCAAGGGCATCTGGGCAGTAAAACTAGGTAGGAAATACTGCTTTTTAACCATTGTGTTCTCCATGACAATTCAGTTCCTATAGCAAGATTCTTCAAAACAGAATTTTTGCTCCTACTATGAACCTAAAGGACAATCACACAGCCAGCCAAAAACATAGCAAGGAAGGGGTGGTGACTGGAGAAATGGCCTAGCATTTGATAGCACATTTTTTTAGAGGACCCAGGTTTAGTTCTCAGTTTTATTATACACTCTGATTTATTTTATTTTACTTATACGTCTACCTCCCTCCCAACCCTTATTCCTTCCAACCCCCCATCACTAGGTAGGAGAGAAAGAAGGTTAGAGGGGAAATGGATGTAGGTCTCTTTTAACTACTTCCTGCTGACTTGGGGTCTGTGGGTTCTTTTGGGGGGCAATACCAATCTCACTTGTCAGGATATCCAGTAGTCCAGTAGACCAGCAACAGTCAACACAGCAAACCAGCAAACATAGTAGCAAGATGAACCAGCATCAGTCCAGGGGAACAGCAACCTTTTCCTCCTTTAGAGCACCCATTCCTCTTGGTGCCCTGGCTTTTTATAGCCTTCTCCTGAGTACTCAGAATTAAACTTTCTGCAGTTGGCTAAGCCATGCCCCTGCTATTACATGAAGGCAGTTACAGTTTACAGGTGTGGGGAAACTGAAACAGTCACACTCCTGGGATTAAAACAAAACCATTCTCATATAATAATTGGGTGTTCTTAAGAAACAAAATTCTTACCACAAAAATCTCCTGACTCCTAGTCAAGTATTCCTTCTTTTGCACAGTCTGCAAGTTTCCATTTATATGAAATTTCTTTGAACATCAATATAAGGCTTGAAATGTAGGTGAGTCATCTTATCCAGGGCCATGTTAATGGACTTAGTCAAACTTAAATTCACATTTGCTCTGTATTAAAAATGCTGTTTCTTTTTGTGGATTAGAAAAATATTGTGATTTGAGTTAAAATAGTTTTAAGAATCCCAAGTATAGAAAATGGATGCTGCTCCTGAACGTTAATATTATGTCAAAAAGATGCTTTTGATCCTTTGTGTGATGCAACAGAAATCTCTTAGGGGCAGTTACACTCTACTTGTTATCATTTGATAATGCTTGATTTTAATCGAAAGAGTAGGGCTCCTGGCCAGATGTGGCAGCACACACCTTTAATCCTAGCACTTGGGAGGCAGAAGCAGGTAGATTATTGTGTGTCCAAGGCCAGCCTGATCTACACGGCAAGTTCCAGGCCAGCCAGAGCTACATAGTGAAGCTGTGTCTCAAAATATAAAAGATGTGGGGCTCTTTATAACTTAACCACACTGGATTTAAAGAAACCCAATCATAGAGACTTGATGGCATATTTCTTCCCATAATTTTATTAGCGATCTATTAGTTGCCACTTGTCAGTGAAAAACCATACCTTAACACAGTTCATGCAGCTAAACTTTCATTTCTTTCCCATTAAAATTCCTTATTTGCCTCATCCAGATGCATATTCAAATGATAAGACACCCAATATACAAGTTTGACCCATGCTAGTAGGTTTTGCTGTTTCTAGAGGATTTATTGTTAATTGGTTGCATTGTATGTCACATCTGATTCTTCTACACCATTGTTAATGCTGATGATTCCTCAGAACACTACTGAAAGGAAAACAATTAGAAGGGGTTTCACCAAAAGAAGGAAATGGAATAAAAATTTCCTTAAGAAAGAGAGATGGTTTTTATTTTATGGTTCTGATAATAAAATATATTCCATTCTATAAAATGAGAATATGAAAAGTGTTTTACCAGGAAAAGAAAAGAAAAGAAAAAGAACTACTCGATTTGCAATTCTGCACTGATTTTGGGGCTTTTGGGTTAGAACAGATTGCTATAAATAGAAAATGGACTAATGTAAATAAATTACTCTTCCCAACTTCAAGTAATGACCTACTCTGTGGAGCTATGTAAACTTTACTTCACATAATAACTCTTATCTTTCTGTTGCTTATAAGATTTTTTAATCAAAAAAATTATATGCTAATATCTGCAGGGAGCACAGTTTTTTTTGTCAATAAGAAAATTACTTTACAATGATAATAATTCTTCTCTACAGTTAGTGCTTTGATTTTCATTAAATTTCTTAATATAGAGCTAGCCTAGGTATCCTTGTTTCTCCGCACTTGATATGAATTGAAGGGAGCAGAAAAGGCAGAGGCAAGGTGAGGAAACAGGCCAGGAAACAAGAGAAGTGGATTAACACAATTCTACCATTCCATGGCCAAATTGTTACAAGCAAATCAGTTTAGCAGTCACTTCTCATCTACACTTTTGCTTTCTATACTCCCAACTACCACTAGTTAACTTCTGTCAGAAAATATTAAGTGTAAAACCGACAACAATTTGTAACTTTTAAGTTGTATACCATTCTGACATAAATCATCCTTCCTTTCTTGGTATCCAGACTATTCATGGTACTAAAGAAATTAAATCAGTTAGTAGCCATCACAGGTAACAGTCTGACAATGGCAATGGTACAGTGCAACTGATAAGGAAAAAGGTAAATTGGCATAGATATGTACATATAGGAGTAATATGTAGAGAGTGTTATATAAAGTGAAGTGCTGCCCCTAGTCTCACATATCCCTAGCAGTATTGGGATTATTCCCATATGAATAAGGCACTACTGAATATCTTTCTAGATCCAAGTTTCTTTACCTGGAATATTGCCAGATCTATGAGAATAAAGCCTGGGAATGTTACTCAGTGGTACAGCTCTTGCCTGCCATGCCGAAAACTCTGGATTCCACCCTTAGAATGAAAGGAGGAAGGAAGGAAGGAAGGAAGGAAGAAAAGAAGACACAAGTCAGTAAAATCAAACCAAATACAATCATCTCTGTGAAAACACTTGGGAAACTGTAACACTACTTGTTTAATTTAAAAAATAGGTTGCCTGATGAAATTGTGTTTCTTTTTAAACTAGAGTCAGTATAACCAATGTGTATTCATACATAACTCTAAAACTTGTGAATGGATCTTGTGCTGATTTTATCCTTTTTTATTTAATTTTTACTCTTTTTGCATGTGTTCATAAGGGTGGTATATGCATGCCACAGTGTGCATGTGGAAGACAGAGAACATCTTGTGTGAGTTGGTTCTGTACTGGGTCCTGGACACTGAGCACAGATCCTTAGGCATGGTGGCAAGTGCCTTTACCAGTTTACCATCTCACCAGTCCATGTTTGTCCTTTATATAACAAGAATTCTTCATTACTAGGAAACTAGAGGATTACTGTTGTAAATACCTTCTTGTATCTCCTGAAACTGAAACACTGGTGTAGCATGATGCTCGGATAGCAGCACAAATGACCTTCAGATCCTGCACTCACCTACAATGGTTAGTGTTACATATGGGTTCCATGCAGAAGGCACAGCTGTCTTCTGAAATTGGTGTCATAAAAAGTGGCCTTACTAAAGACAGTGGCATGCAACTGTCATCTCAGCACTGCTGAGGCAAAGGCAGGAGAGATCCTGGGCCTACTGGCCAGCCAGTCTAGCTGAATTGGTAAGCTTCAGGTTCAATCAGAAACTTTGTCTCAAAAAAAAGAGTCGGTTGGGTTTCATGCAGCAAACAGAGCATGCATGAAGAAAAGCTCACGATATACAAATGCAGAAGAACGTGAGTGCTATGTGCAAGATCTGTAGAAGTCATGAGCACTTTTGAGCCTTTTTTCATAGCTCTCTAGCCCACTTCAACCTTTCTGAATGTCTTTTCTTTTCCAGAAAGCACATTTTAAATTCTATTAAACTTTGCATTATGTATGTCTTGTATTTTTTTAATTTTCTTTTATTTCTTCAAGTTACATCTCAATCACAACTCCCCTGTCTGGTCCCATCCTCCCATCTCCTTTCCCCTCACCTCCCCTCTGCTTCCTTTTTATTTCAAGTTTATGGTATATCTTTTGGATATACTGACTCTAATTTAAAAAGAAATAAAATTTCATCAGGCAACATATTTTTTAAATTAAATAAGTAGTGTTACAGTTTCCCAAATGTTTTCACAGAGATGATTGCATTTGGTTTGATTTTACTGACTTGTGTCTTCTTTTCTTCCTTCCTTCCTTCCTTCCTCCTTCCTCCCCAACAGCTCCCCCTTTCAGTCCAACAAATGGCTCTTTCTCTTATAACAACAAATACAATACAAAACAACAAAATAATTATGCAACAATTATGAGAATTATAAGACTTAGCATACATTCCCAATGTCCAGTCCATATGTATTTGGCAACTGACTTTAACATTCTACCATCTAAACATCTCCATGAGTTTAAAGTTCTATATCCAACTCAGCTTCCATTCTAACTTGCATCTCCATTTTAAAAATATCTTCTTAGATCCAGAACACCCTCTTAATTCCTAAACAACTCAAAATTTAGCTATGAGACTCTAGCTATCTAGTCTTCAACCACATCAGAGACCTGAGAAGTATAAATATATCTGATTATACAGGAAGTGCAGGGCCAGCAGCTCCCACATCTAAGAAATGACATAAAAGTGGCTGCCTGGAGAGTTCCCAATTTCTCTCCATACATTAGAGCATCAATCTTCAGCCATTTGGCCCCGTTTCTCTGACAGACATTGATTGTAAAGCAGGAATTATGAAGGACTTACCTACCCTGTCTTGGCAAAGCTAGGCTGTCGACTTACCTGCTTCCAAGTTTTGTCCTTTTTGGACAGCATTCTGTCTACAGTTGAAGCAAGGGATTTTTCTTGCCAAGTGACAGGCTTGCCACTAATTCAACCATCTCCAATTAGAGATTCTTCGATGTTCATCATCTACTTGGAGTAGAATAGGGGGTGCTGTCAGGAGCTGACATATCTCGATATCAAAAAACCTAAAGTTAAGAAAACATCTTGGAATGCCATATTCTGCAGATCTCTTGAGGTTTTTGAAGACCACCTATCTATCTCCTTATATTTGGATAAACAAATGTTGCTTGTCTCTTAGTAACTTGATTTCTGATTAACTTAGAAAATAGCTGTTATAAACTGCCCTAGTACCTAACAAAATGATAATGCTTGAATGACTATTAGTTTATATTTCTTAATTATCCTAAAAAGTTTATGACAGATGCTAAAAAAAGGCCAAAACTTCACATTTAATTTGTTACCTAGGTACAATACTTTAAAACCTTAATTTTGTATCACTATACCAAGATCAATACCAATGTAGCCAAATATAATCTTAATTTTATATCAATATACAAAGATATAAGAGCGCGTTTAATAACCTCTCCCTTTTTCTTATTCATTCTTATATTATGTCTATATCCCATCCTTCTGAATGTCTTAGTAAATGGTTTCTAATTCTATTACTACAATAATAATAAATTAGAGAACAATTAAGAAAG
>CAJQZJ010000512.1:772889-788607 GCA_907164525.1 Lophiomys imhausi | reverse complement strand
AAATCAATCTAAACAATAAGTGGGTTAATTAAATAAAGATATGCTTCTCCAAAGAAGTGCAAATGGCCAATAAACATGAAAAATGTTCAAAATCAAGCATTGTAGAAACAGTGATTATGAGTATGTACTACTCTTGCAAAGGACTCAAGTTCGGTTCCCAGCATCCACAGCACCTCACAACTGCCTGTAACTCCAGCTCTCTAAGGGAATCGAATGTATCTCACCTGTAAGGGAATGTTCTTTTACATGTGCACTTGTAACACACACAGACACACACACATACACACACACATGCATGCATGTAAGCAGAAATTTAAAAATAAATAAATCTTTTAAAAATGATAAATATCACGGGCCATTTGAGAAACGCAAATTAAAAACTACATTGAGATCCCGTCTAATCAATCAGAATAAAAGTCGTTAAGAAAATAAGTAATAATAAAAGCTAGTGAGGATGTGGACAAAAGGAAATCCTTATACACTGCTCATGGGAATGTATATTAATCAAAACACTGTGGGAATAAGTATGAAGCTTCCTTGAAATACTAAAAATAGACTATCATATGGCCTACCAATACCACACCTGGGTATTTATGCAAAGGACTTCAGATCAAATGAGACAGAGATACTGGTACTTCAATGTGTATGGCAGAACTATTCACCATAGCTAAGTTTTATAAACAAGCCAGTGATCTAAAATACAGGAGTGTATAGAGAAAGTGTGATATATATATGCAACAGAAAACTTTCAGCCATAATAAGACTGAAGTTATGTTATTTGCAGGAAAATAGATTTAACTGGACATGAAGATACTAAATAAAGTCAGTCTCAGAAAGATGAAGGTATGTTTTGTGTCATTTGTGGTTCCTAGATTTCAGATAGATACATAAAATATGTGTACATATGACATGAAGTAGAAACAAAGCTGTCTAGGGGAATAGAGGGCACTAATGAAAGGGGGAAGAATGAGAAAAGGGAGAATGAGGGAATGGAGGAATGTGTTCATTGTAGAAAACATATATTTGTATGAAAATGTCCACATGTAAAATGGTACCATGATATGATTAATATAAACAATGAAGCAAAAACTAAACACAAAATAGCTTTAAGAAACAGAAAGAATGGCTGGGTGGTGGTGGTGCCTTTAATCTCAGCACTTGGGAGGCAGAGGCAGGCGGATCTCTGTGAGTTCAAGGCCAGCCTGGTCTACAAAGCGAGTCGGGGAAAGTCAGGGATACACAGAGAAACCCTGTCTCGAAAAAAAAAAAAAAAAGAAATAGAAAGAACAGAGTGAGTTCTAAGCAAACAGAATATAAATACTGAAAAAATAGCTCTGCTAAATAGCATTTAATTCCACTTAAAGTATGAGAAGTGAAAGTAGTATCAGGAAGTCTGTTTAGCTAATTTGGTAAATATAAAAACATTCAACCCAGGCATTTGGCATTACCAAAAACAGACTAAATAGTTGATTGATCTATTTTCAATAAGGTATGTGGACATCCTTGAGCCACAGACTTGGCCTAGGGATTATTACCTTAAAGGAGGCAAAAATTCTATCCCATAGAGCCAAGAAGAGATAGTTACAGAGTGACTCAGCAAATTCTGCTAAAACTTTACCCATACTGGGAAGCTCTTCCATTGGATTGTTTTGAATATAGACCCAAACCAATTTGTTTGTCTTTTCCTAGTCTTCTTTATTACCTTCTGGTCTAGCATTGAATAATTTTTGATGACAGGAGAGACTACATTATTGTCAAGGCCCTTCTCATTTTCTAGTTCAAATCCTTGTTCATGCTGTTTGCTAAGTACTTGTTCCCTGTGACAGCTTTCAGGCAAACAGAATATGCTGAATGCTGCATTCCAATCCACTCTGTCCTGCTGTGCTCTGAGTAAAACAATCTCTTCAAACTCCATCATGTGAACTTTTCAGAAGGAACAATCTCCCTCAGACAATTCCATTCAGACATACTATCCGTGAAACAGGGTCTTGGGAAGAGGTGACATCACAAACTTTCCCCTCTGGCCAGGGTCATGACCACCAAAGTTGTATTTCAGAGGTTCCCACGTGGTTTGGCACATGATTTTCTTAACAATTTAACATTTCCCACAATGTTCCCATAGGCTTCCAATTTATGATAGTCACACTAAAATACAAAATTGGGCTCTAGTGTCAAGAAAGCCAGGGATTTCAAGAAGAATGAGAAAACTGCAGCCCGGGTAGGAGAGTAAATGTAAGAAATAATAACATATAACACATGGCATATTCAGGGTTTTAGAGCAGGGTATTAGAAACCATAAAAAATGGAAAGTATTACATCAACCAAGAAGCTGACTTTTAAAGTGGTGCTAGGGATGTGCTTGCCTAGCATATGAAAGGCCCTGGGTTCTATCCCCAGTACCATGAAAAAGCACTAGACCATGTTCAAAAATATATTTTTATTTAAAAAATAAAATCTTTTAAAAATATCTGCAGCCAGGGTTTGGAGGTGGAGGGTGCTTGGAAGCACCAGGAAGATTATTCCTCTGAGCTGGACAGCCAATTTGCCTTTAATTAGGCTACAATAGGAACAGAGCAGAAACCCCACTGAATTCTGAGGAATTTGCAGCTGTCTTCAGAAAGCCTTGCCTAGCAGCTACTGAAGAAGACTTTGGATTTGTCTCAAAGCTCTTTAAGTGAAGAAAGCAGGTTATTTATCAGGGTGCTTTCCATACCAGTTCTTCCCAGTGTGGGAGACTGTGAAACGTCCAATCCTCCAAGTCTCCTTTTCTGTGCACTGAATCTCAAAATCTATCTGGCTAAAAACTATACTCTGACATAGCATTTTTGGAAAAGAAAGTGACCGGACCATATTTGGGTGTCTCATGCATAGCAGCTATGTCTAACCTGCTTCCTGAGGGCAGCATGCATCCCAAGGTCGATATGAATGTGGCCCAGAAGAAAATCATGAACTTTCTTAAAACATTAAGAGATTATTTTGAGCAACTAGATAGTGCAGTGTTTTGAATGTAACAATGTTGTGCCACAGTGTCAAAAAGTTGGACATCCCTGTGAGTTTAGAGCATACAGGTTTGTTTGGGTTTTTTTGTTATTCTTGACCTAATATGGAAAATGGAACCTAAAGAAAGAGAAGGCTGAACTACACATGTTCCCATCCCATAGGCAGACACACTACAGCTGCATAGGCAATTTCCAACCTTTGAATAATTTCACCTTGGCAGTCCTAACTGCAAGGAGCTTGTAGAGTTATCCTGGTTATATGCCTACCTAATGACATCATAGGTTAGAGTGCAGAGTTTTGGGGGACATAAAAGATCAGTTAGCAAAGCAGTGATTGTTTCATATGCCAAACAAAGAGGGGCCTTCTCAAGGTCAGCTACTTACTGGGAATGTCAAGGCTTAATGTAGTTCCCTGTTCTTGCACCAAAGCCCAACACATCGGAATTAGAATGAAGGTCAATAATGTGTTTGTTCTAGTTCTTTGTGGAAGCATATTTAGTGTTTCACAGAATAAAACTGTTCCTCTGAAGGTATGTTTGGGCTTTCTTTCCCCTAATAAAATTTTGTGGTAAGTCTTTTTCATTAAAAACATAGTATACCATAATATTGAATTTGTTCTGTCAACCTACATATGAAGTGTTAGGGTTCCCACATACTTCCTTAAGGAACTGAGCACCTTGGAATGAGAATGAATAATTTACAGTTCAATGCAGCACATAAAACTGCAAACTGACAATTATAATGATGACCTCCAAAGTGAAGATTTTGGAGGGAGAGAACATTCTATCTTGATATGGAAAGGCAAGAAAGGTATCAAGAGAGAAAAAAGTTAAAGCTTGGAGTGGTCTGACTGTCTAGGACATGGATCAGTTAGGTAGACAGGGATGGGGGCATCCCAGTTCCGGGGAAAAGGAACTAGCCACTGTAATGATTTTTAAAAAGTAGGAAACTTCAAGTGTTCTGTCTTCGTTGGTACCTAGATTTGCCTTAGTGGTGACAAGGTGGTGACATGCTCCATGCATGAGAATATCAAGCAGTGCCCCCTAAGTAAATATAACATAGTTCAAAGCTAGAGTGACTTCACAATCCAAGTTCCTCATCTGCATCCTACCATCAACATGTGAATTTAAAAGGCCACACACAATATAAATTAGGGAGGCACAATGAAGGGAGCCAAAGAATTACCAACAAGTGATTATGGGTGCTAGATGAGGTCAGCTGCCCCATTTGTGAAATGAATAGTTGATCCTGCCATGGATGGGATTATAATTTGTAAAGGTTTGTACCATCGGTTCTTACTAGAATATTAAATAGAAATGTTTATAGACTGCCAAACAAAGGACTGGGCCACTGAGTAATCAATCCTTTACTATTGTACCTACTCCACCATTTTATAAGAACCAGAGTGATCTAATCGCAATGTTTTCAAACTATCAATTGGTTTGTAATTTTTATGAGAAAGCAGTGATTTAAATGATAAAATTTTCAGTTAAAGATTAGGAAACAATATTCTCTCAGACTTCTACACAGAGGAAAACTGAGAAACTTCACATGTAAAGAGCTGTCTGTTGTTTTATGAGACAGGTTCTTACCATGTGGTCCTAGGTGGCCTGGAGTGTAGACCAGGGTGGCCTCGAACTTAAACTCAGAAAAACCCACCTGTCTCTGCCTCCTGAGTGATGGGATTAAAGATGTGTGCCACTACACATGGTTCGCACATTTAATTTTTACTTGAAGCTAGAAAGAAAATGTACAAAACATGCAACATGATGAAAAAGATGCTACCTATAAAAAGGTAGATTCTCTTTAGACACCCAGAAAATTTTCCTATAATAAGATACTATTTATAAATAGGTAGATTCTCTATAGACATACAGAACTTTCTCCTACAATGAATGATCAATTGAAAATGAGCTACTTGAGCTGGGCGTGGTAGCACATGTTTTTAATCCCAACACTCAAAAGACAAAGACAGGCAGATATCTGAGTTTGAAGCCAACCTGGTTAAAGATACATAGTGAGTTTCAGGATAGCCAGGGCTAAACAAAGAAACCCTGCCTCCAAAAACAAAACAAAACAACAACAACAACAAAAAAGAGCTCCTTGAATCAATCACATACCTCAGGATCAGGGCCACATTCAGACTTCATGCTTCAAACTTGGATCTCTTTCTGAAAATAGGGTGGCTCTGAAATTGCCAAATTTATAAAATACCTAAGACCCCCCCCACCGCCTCAGGAGGTGATCATGGGACAAAAAGCTGAATATCATTGGAAACAGACATCAAGCACCTCTCTGGGGTCATAAATATATGGAATTAGGGAAGGCTTTTGGTTATACCTGGAACGAGCTGATGGCTCTATGCATGCACTCCCTTAAAATATATGCAACATGTCCAAATGAATCAGACACTGTACTCATCATTCTGGATTGCCAAATTAAAAAAGAAAAACGAAATACCTACTCTCATAATGGCATACCCCATTCCAACCCTCTCCTATGTACCTGTTAAAATTACAGTTCTTTCTCAGTTAAATGTGTGCCCAGAATGCCCCCAATGATTCCACCAGAAGAGTTTCCTCAAGCAATAGAAACAGAAAAAAAGGGGGGCATATCTTCAGAAAGATACTGCAGAAAGAGAACTGAATGCTTTTTCAGGCTTGGAGAAGCACCACAGAACTCACTTGATGTGCTTTCTATCTTGTATGGTTTGTGGTCTGGAAGAGTGGTGTGAACAAAGACTTCTTAAAGAAAATTTTATCAGAATACAAATCGCCCCAGCCTGGGTTAACCAAAGGGCAATAGCCTCAGAGAACACCCTGTGAGATATTAAACTGCCCCCGCTCCAATGTCCTACTTCTAGACAGCAGGACTCTGGCCAAGGCTAAACTTCCCAAAGAACGGCTTGGATAGTGGTACTTGGATGGTGCAATGTACTGCTTGGACCCAGAAAGAATCTCTGGGTAGTCATTTGAGACTCTCTAAACTTTGGCCCCACCTCTCCTACTTACTCTACTGTTTCCCCACTCAAATTATACTAGATGATCGTCCAAAGATGGTTCCTCTGCTACTCATTTTTCTGGACCCAGTTTAAATGCCACCTTTTCTGGGAGCTGTGACACTATCAGCAAGAAGAACCTCTTTTGAGTTCGACACAGCTCTCTCTGTTGCTTTTCCCACAGCTAGAAGTCCTTGCGTTTATCATCCAAAGCAGGAAGATTGTTTTATGGTTTGTATCTCTTCTCAGGACCTAAAACAATGTCTCAGTGTTTATAGAATGCAATGCCAAGTTGTTTCTACCCTTTTTTTCCCCTATCAGGGAATTCATTTTATAGTCTAGCATTCTTTTAAGATATTGGTCAACTACAAATTTTATTCTCAGCCATATTAATGAAACAGTAACAACTCTGATGTGAACTT
The DNA here is from genome assembly GCA_907164525.1 of Lophiomys imhausi. Classification (NCBI taxonomy): domain Eukaryota; kingdom Metazoa; phylum Chordata; class Mammalia; order Rodentia; family Muridae; genus Lophiomys; species Lophiomys imhausi. The sequence goes on along the minus strand of CAJQZJ010000512.1, from coordinate 782,188 downwards.
AGAGGCAAGGTGCCTTTAGTAAACCTATAATGTTTTATGCATGGTCTTTAAAAGACTGGAAGAAATGTGAGCTTTTTCATGTCTTTCTACTACTTCCATAATCTTACTTCTACCACCCCCACCCTAACTGCTGTACTTCCATAGCACTGCACTCTTATTTAAAACCACTTTAGCCTTTTAGATACTTTAGGACCTTTTCTTCCACATTCTTTTGGTACTTACCCCCCTCTCCATATTCTTTCAGGCCATTTACCCCTGGCTGCAAAGTGTGGTCATCAGGTAATTTCAGGAACTCTAAAAAGGCCATAGAGTCTCTCAAATTTGTCATATTTTTTCAAAGTGGTGATCCTAAGTCATGATCTCAACATATTTACAATTAAAACACAGACTGTGATATTTAGGGACGTTTAAACTACATAACAGTAATTTTTAGCCCAAGTAGAATACCAGGATTTTATTTGCTGATTCCTAGATTTACTTTGCTGCCTTTGCTAAAATATTATATACGTGGATGTTTGACTGACTTGTATGTATAGAGGGAAATCATTCAGTGAGCTAAGCATTGCTGTAGACACTAGAAACATGGACTTCGTCTGCTATTTGAAATGACCATAGCAGACAGATAGTTGCATTTACATAAGAAAAATGGGGGCAATGAAAATATTAATTGACTTGCCCAAAATCATCCAGTTACTTTGTGGAGCTAGGGTTTTAGTGTTGTTCCTTTTAGTAGAAAGCATATATTCTGTTAGTTATGCCACTGTTTTCCCTTAAAGAAAACCCAGTTCATTCTAATTGGTCTGCTACTCTAAAACAGAAATCACTAAGATGTAACCTCAGAGAAACTTTTTACATTTCTAAGCAAAAGGCCACCAAGGACACCATCCTTTTTGGTTTCCTTTTCTTAAAGTGAGCACTGACTTAGCCCAATCACTATGGCAACTGTATACAGCACCATCACCAAAATCAAATGTTTTTCAAAGCAAATAACAACCTAAAATACATTAACTCCATGGTTTCTTTCTAGAAATTGGGTTCATGGTGTAGTGGGGTAAAACCAGATGACTCCAGATTTCATAAATATGTCTAATATTATAGTTTGGTAAAATATACATGAATTGGCAAAGACTATCAAAGCAAACAACCTAAACAAGAAAGGATAAAATTATTCCATAACCAAATAAACATCTATGTATTTCCCCTTTAAGAATTTAAAGTAAGGTCACATTTAGTCATTCAACAAACATTTATTGAGCACCAACAACTGTACTAGGTGCTAAGAAATACAACTAGAATAAGATAAACCAGGCTCCCGCCCTTACTGGATACGTTTTGCTTTAAAGTTTAAAAGATCTTGCTAACTATGTGATATTTGATGTTCTGTAATAGAGTTATAGCTTTTGGAAAGTTGGGTGGCCTCTTCTAGAACACTTTTAAATTTTCTTCATGGTAAATGAGATAGAAATCTTGAACTTAGAGAGGGAAGATCAGCAGTATGGTTTCAACAAGCAAGTTGGTGATCAAGTTGACTGTCAAGCAGTAAATTGGTGGATAGTAGGCAACCAAGGAGGCAGTTTAGACAATTCGGTTGCGCTTGTAGGATGGTGAGTCTGTGGCGACATCACCAAACTGGGCCAAGGTGCGCTTGTGGATTCCCCCAGTGTCCAGGCGGAGAGCCAGTTCTTCTGAGGCCAAGGGGTTTGGATCATCTTCAAGGAAGCTACTTTTCCGACGCCCAGTGCTAGCAATACCTCCATCTTGAGATGGTGAACCCGGAGCGCTGGATCGCATGCTGATGCTTGCCATGGCGCCATTGAGGCCATGGAGGGCAATGGCCTCATGGAAGGGCTGCAGGTCAACATCCACAGGTGCGCTGGACCCAGTGGCGGCCACAGCCTGAGTGGTGGCAGCAGCAGGTGGTTTGGGGGACATCCGGGAGGTGCATGGTGGAGGAGCTGTGGGAGGTACTTTGCCACAGAGGAAGCTTATGAGGTCTTCCCGGCGAATGGTGCTTCTACCCTTCTTCACCCACTCCAGCACATCTCTCACTCGACGCTGGTAGCCAACCTGGATGCCCAGCTCAAAACTTCGCTGATAGGCATCCCCGCTCTCTTTGTAGAGGCTGGTCACGGCCATGGCCGCATTCTGGAAGGGGTCCCACATTGAGAATCCTGGCTGTTGGCACCCGGAATCTTTGTAGAGTTGGGCCACGGCAGTGGCCGAGATCTGGAAGAGGTGCCAGAGCCTCTGCCGCTCCATCTTGATCCCCGCCGCCTCGGCAGCTTCCTGCAGCTCAGGGGATCGCTGCTCTTCCTGCTCTGCCTCAGCAAGGCACTGGCGCTCCCACTTAGAAAACCAGGGCTCAGTGACCTGGGCCTCACAGTCCTTCTGCTGTTCCTCCATCCTCCTTTTCCTCCAGGCCGCGCGCCTTCCTTCACTACAGTCTCTGGCTGCCAACTGGCTGCCGCTCCGTCACCTCCACTCTGCCTCCACTCCACCACAGCTCACCTCTGCTTCGGGGGCCGCCACCTTCGCGGGCGCCCCTGGGCGGGCGCGCAGGCGGCGGGGGGCCGAGAGGCCAACTGCTCCGGCGAGCGGTCCCAGCCTGGAGTCCGGTCCACGCCCCGGCTCGCCCCGCCGGCCCGGCCCCCGGCGACACGGAGCTCGCAGCCTTGGCAGCAGCTACGAAGCTAATCCCGCCACCACAGGCGCCGCTGCCTTCCCCGCTTCCTGGCTCGTGGCTTTCCGCAGCCGTCCGCTAATGGCTCAGCCACCTCACCGCCTCCCCAGTACAGGCCTGGGCTGGCCGCTCCGCCTCAGCACTCGCGAGCGCTGCGCCTGCCGCACGAAAGGCTGAGGGGGCCCGCTGCGGCGCTCGCTCGGCGCCGCTTGCTCAACGCCGGGATTCCCTTTGCTTATATTTTTGTGAGGATTTATGGGCTTTATTCAAATGAGCTGATGAAATTTTACATCCGGTTTTGTCTCTGAGGATTATGGAGCAACTTCACGGTGTCTATCGCATTTAGGGCGCTGATCCACGGGGGTTGAGGGGTAGAGTGGAAAGACCCGTCCCTTCCGTGAATTAGACACGCGATATGGATTCTTTGACAACGGCTTCCACACTTGGAAAAAAATGTATGGCATGAATCAGGCAGTAATTTGTGAGGGAGAAAAAGGTCACTCTAGAAAATTGCCGCCTTCTCAGCCTCTTGGGCCTCAGTTTCCCCAAGTGCCCAGTGAGTTGGTCAGAACTAGGTCTCTGCAGGGCACTTGAAGGTCTCTGCAAAGCGCTTGAAGGTAGTGATTGAGAAGACCCCTGCTGTCCCTGCACAACATTTCTTTGGAGCTAGTTGCATACTTACCAAATTCTAAGATGGATAACCAGAAATGGCACTGATTTCCAGTCTTCTTTAAAGGTTTATATCATGTTAAAAAATGGGGTGGAGGAGTGGTTCTGTGTGGTCCACTTTCAACTCCTCAATACTCCAACACTAAGAAAAGGAGAAAAAAGAATTGAAAGCTCAAACAGAACTTTCTACTGCAGCACAAAATTCCCATTCTTTTTGGATGTGAAATAAGAAGTAAAATAAGAATTACCTAATTTTCAACACTCTAAAACTGCAGATAGTTAAAATGCAATGCCAAACTAAGCTACAAAGGTATGGGAAAGTATTGTCTTTTCTTTGGATTCAGTGTCAGTTCCCTTATAACGTTCCAATCCGTTTTCACTGCAGACAATTCCAGAACAAACAAAAGAAGAAATTAAAATTGAGCCAAGAATAACATCAAAAGGGGGAGGAACTGACATGTAGTCATTTTTTTTTTCAAATTTAGGGGAGGACACTCAGAATTTTGTAGTTTCTGGTGTAGAACATTTTGTTAACTATCCAGAAAGCCTTACAAATATAAATTTCAATCTTTTAGGAAAATGTTTGATAATTCTGAGGTATTAAAATTCGTATGTAAAATAAAATCATCAAATCATTAGGCTTTATCATCATCCTTAAAAGAAATACATGTTTCTAAGTTAAATCTAAAAGAAAAGAGAGAGGGTTAAGGGGAGGGGGAGAGGAAGGAGAAGGGGAGGAGGAAGGGAAATAAGGAGGAGAGATTGTGCCCTTTCTCTGCAAACTGGGATTTTCACGATTCATTAAACCTTTTTTCCATATGTGAAATTGGACTCTTCTCATTTACATAAACGAAGGATGAGGCAAAAGACCTAAGATCAGTTCCCCAAAAGAGACATGTTTCTCATTCTCCTAGGTTAAAAAGAATATCTATCTATGTATTGTAGACGTAAACCCCAGTAAGACAGAATCCCCTTTTTACTCCCAGCCCCCACCAGACCTGAAACACTTCTGGGTTGAAGAATCAGCCAGAGCCCTACTCATGGTGCCTTACAGCTATTATCAGAGCCACATGTTTTTATTTGAGTTTATTTTTTTCTAAGTGAAAAGCATGTACCATAAACCCCTACCCCTCTCTCCCATTTCTGATTGGGTTAAAAACCAAGAAGAAAGAGTGCAGTGTCTTTTAAAGAGTGTAACCCTCTGCTTGGGCTTGAGTTGTCTGGTTGGTATACTCCATTCACTTGGTTTCAGCACCTGATTAATTAGTTAATTAGTACTTAGAGCTGACTAGCCCCCATTTGGTAATTTTCATGCCCTGCACGGTGAAATGTTGAATCCAGCACTGAAATTTCTGTCACACATCGTAATTATTATCACTCCAGTACTTTTAAAGCCATTGCACCAAATTATTATAGACAGAGTCAGACAACTATGTGGGAATATATTCTCTCTAAGCATTAAGGATAGACTTAATCAATATTTTTCACTGTTGTCCTGACACATTTAAATAAAACAATTAAATAGAAAAAAATCTAATTCAGTTAGCCTTCAACTCTTTCCATTGGGGTGAAAATGATTTTATACAGGAGAGATGTTACAAGAATCACATCAAAAATGTTAATAACGTTTTATCAGTTTCCCAGACACCAAAGAGCATGGTTATAGGACATATCTTTCTGAGATTGGATTTTATCCTGAATAAGTCTGAAATGTCAAAGAATAAAAAATAGATTCAAAACAAAGAGACCACTTTTACTAACTGTAAGAAAATGGTGCTATCTATGGTGTGTGAGGTTGATGTTTAAAACCAATACATAGTTTAGGAATGAATTTTCTATGGGGAAAAAAAAAACATTCCCTGGCCTCTGCCCAATCCTTCCATAACTTTGATGTCATGGGTAAGGTCAAATAGCAACTACAGAAATTAGTTTTTGAAAACATTAGGATACAAACATAAAAGAATCTAATTTTTGGTACTTCTTGATGTACCATTACTGAAAGGGGACTGGTATATTAATGATCTCCAATATTATTTGTGGCTATTTTTACCTGGTAACAATCCTTATATATCAGTACAGTGGGTTGCTTGCAAGTGTAAGAGCTAAATGATACACAAAACTGGCTACCCAACCTCACAGACCAGTAAATGGGTTGGACTGAAAGCAAAAGTAAACACCAACCTTAGGAAATGAAAGAAGTTAAAAGATAAGTGTTAAGGACTTTATTCTTTTTGGAGAATAAAACAAGATTTAGTAGCTTTCCACTTAATTTAAATGAAAAGAATCACTACCTTACATATTGCAGTGATAATGTAATGGGGAAAGAAAACAAAAAAGTCTTTGTACAAATGACACCTCCTATAGTTGTTGTGAAGAAACTTTTCCCCTTGGTATCTGCTAACAAATTCTAATTAATGCTGCACATTCCTTTACTGAAATCATTTAATGCGGAACAAGGGGGGTAAAAAGAAATGCTGAATGCTCGTGATTGCCCTGTTAGAATTATGGGAGTGAAAGCCTGGGGCCCCAAACTTACTGTCTATTAAAGCCAAGCTTTGAAAAAGAAATGCAACCTACAAAAGCTGTCAATCTCCCTTGCCCCTAAAGCCTGGGTTCACATGGATTCAAGTGACAGCCCTCCTCCCCCATGCACAATACATCAATCTGTCTCTCCCACAAGCACCCACAGCCCATTGTGCTGGCCGCAGGTGCCTATTATGGCACCCATGGCTGCCTCCCACAGCTCCGCCCCTGAGAAACAGGAACTGCAGACAATGGAACCCTGTGGGAAGACAGAGGTGGGTGTTGGGAGGGATAACAGACAGATGGTAAAGGGTATAGGGTAGTAAGGTAGTTTCAAAACAAATGTCAAAGATTCAAAATTATTGCTTTCATGTGCCCCCATCCCAGTTTTGAATTGCCTGTAGTGTAGTTCACATCTGCCTTAATGAGGACGACATGTACCTGTGAGGAAGAACATTTGATACTTTTTTTGGAAAGTGATAGAGAGGATGGATGACCTTCAGTTCTCTACTGTTTCTATTTACTTTCTGGGTTTCTCAAGGTCACAGACTGAAAGTTTTAGTTCAGGGACACAACTAAACCAGTCCTTTCAGTCTTAGTTTGAGGTTCCGGAAAGAGTTAAGGGATATAACAAGTAAGTTACTTTGGTTAATATATTTTTGAAATCAAAATACTACGAAACGTCTTTCAAGTTCTGTATGAAACAAATGTAAATATTTATTTCTTTTCTGATAAGGAGATAAAAAAGGGAGATAAGTTAGATTTACCAATACAAGTACTGAACATACTTGACAGCCTCATTTACTGTTTCTAGACATGTTAAAACGTGAACAGAAATTATAAAAACCTCTAAATTGTATTCATATCAATGGTACCGTAATTTCAAAAAAGTATATACTTTAGACATTTCATTTTGTAAAATGTTACTTATCTATGGTACTTCTAGCTTTCTTGTGGTAAACTAACATGAAATACACAGGAGAATTAAAACATATTCGAAAACACATACACAAATTCATCCAGACATTTTGATTTAGTTGCTTTTGCCCTTATATGATCATCTCACTATAAAACATATTATTCCTATTCTCAAGATTATTTGTGATAAACTAAAGCCAAATCAAGAAAAAAATATCACTGGTATTACTGTCTCAAGCAAAAGTGACCAAAAAAGGTTTTTTGGCACAACTGTTAAGTCATGGTAAAGACAATTGGTGACTTGTTGGAATGGGGACACTCACAGAATAATGCCAGGGATGAAAACCAGCCAGTTTTACTGAAGCAGACAAGAGGGTCTTGGTTTGCCGTCAAAAACCACAAACTGGGCTTTAATAAGGAACTGTCAGAGATCCAAGTGAGCTCCTGGCCAAGGAGAGCTTAATTAGCAGAATTGGTTTGAGTTTTTTTTTTAAGAGCATAAGAAAAACAATCAATATGCTTTGAAAGCACACAGTGGTCTCATGTAGCATGAAAACTCACATTTTTATGTATATGTAGTTGTTCTGCACATTACATTAACAATTTAAATTTACATTTTAACATCATTTTTGTACCCAATATTATGGCATTTTTTGTACCCAATATTATGGCATGTTTTTGTCTTGTGTATCTTTTCAGAGAGATTTATGCATTTATCACCAACTAGATATTTGAATATCTCCACTTTTTCTTTTAAGGGTAGTATACACATTTTTAACCTGGCAAACGATTAGTCCATATCAGGACATTAAAAACTTGTAGGGCATACTTTTTAAATATGAGTAGCTTTCAGTCAGAGTTAGTACTTATAAAAATTAGGACTCAAGTCCAAGTATGGAGAAGACATAGTGAGGTTGTTCATTCTATTAATTAGGTGTCAAAAAGATTAAGACACTTGGAAGTTACTCTGGTTTCTATTAACAATTATTGCATTAGGCATTTTAATTCAAAGACTCAGAAATTAGTAGATCTACCTTTAATTAGCCATTTCAATGAGCATCAGAGAGAATATAAAGGAGAAAGTCACAGATAACTCAGAGATATGCCCTTTGCTACAACTGCTTTCTTGAAAACAATTTTTCTTAAAAATGTAAAAACAGTTTTTTAATATATAATAAACCATTTATTTCCAAATAAATAATTATGTATACCATACCTGAACATTAGAAACTAGTATTCCACAAGGATAAACCTTTGGTCCTATCAAATGAAAACAAATGTAACTTCACTGAGTTGGGATGCCAAGCTGAGGCACTGATTCCTGGCAGTTGCCCTACTCTGACACTCAATCATGTGGGAGCAAGGGTTTTTCATTTCTGATGCTTAAGTCAACAATGTCCATATAAAACTATCCTTTGGTCACTCTAAGCTTACCGTCCAGATCATTTCATTTTTCTGTACTTGAACATGTAAAAAATACAAGGTCTTTCAATCAAAGGTGAAGATTATTATCATGAATCAAGAGGTTAGTGTACATGGATGGAGAAGTCATTTAAAAATATTATTCGTTTACATCATGATCAAGTAGGCTTCATCCCAGGAATGCAGGGATGGTTCAGCATATGAAAGTCTATCAATGTAATTCACCACATTAACAAGATGAAAGAAAAAAAACTACATGATAATCTCACTAGATGCAGAAAAAGCATTTGACAAAATCCAACACACCTTCATGCTAAAAGTTCTGGAGAGAACGGGCATACAAGGACCATATCTGGAAATAATAAAGGCAATATACAGCAAGCCAGTAGCAAACATCAAAGTTAATGGACAGAAACTTGAAGCATTTCCTCTAAACTCAGGGACAAGACAAGGATGCCCACTTTCACCATATCTCTTCAATGTAGTACTTGATGTTCTTGCTAGAGCAATAAGACAGCTAAAGGAGATCAAGGGGATACAAATTGGAAAGGAAGAAGTCAAATTACCCCTATTTGCAGACGATAGTATACATAACCGACCCCAAAAATTTCAAAATTTCACCAGAGAACACTTACAGCTGATAAACACCTTCAGCAAGGTGGTTGGATACAAAATTAACTCAACAAAGTCAGAAGCCCTTCTTTATACAACAAATAAATGGGCTGAGAAAGACATTAGGGAAACAACACCCTTCACAATAGCCACAAATAATACAAAATACCTGGGGGTAACTCTAACCAAGCAAGTGAAAGACCTGTATGACAAGAACTTCAAGTCCTTGAAGAAAGAAATGGAAGAAGCCATCAGAAGATGGAAAGATCTCCCATGATCATGGATAGGTAGAGTCAACATAATAAAAATGGCCATCCTACCAAAAGCAATATACAGATTCAATGTAATTCCTATCAAAATACCAACACAATTCTTTATAGACCTGGAAAAAACAATTCTCAATTTCATATGGAACAACAAAAAACCCAGAATAGCTAAATCAATCCTGCACAAAAAAAAAAAAAAAAAAAAAAAA
>CAJQZJ010000512.1:747872-763913 GCA_907164525.1 Lophiomys imhausi | reverse complement strand
CTTTTACTACTAATTGTCATAAACTGTTTAGGGTAATTAAGAAATGCAAATTAATGGTTATGCAAGCTGGTCATTCAGTTAGGTACTATGACAGCCTATTATAGTTACTTTCTAAGCTAATCAGAAATAAACCGGCAAGAGACAAGCAACATCTGCTTACCCTAATATAAGAGATAGATAGGGCCTCTTCAAAAACCTCAAGAGATCTGCAGAATATGGCATTCAAAGATGTTTTCATAACTTTAGATTTTTTTGTATCAAGACATATCAACTCCTGACAGCACCCCCTATTCTCCTCGAAGTAGAAGATGGGCATCGAAGAATCTCCAGTGGGAGATGATTGAATTAGTTGCAAGCCTATCTCTTGGTAGGAAAAGCCCCTTCCCCCAACTGTAGACAGAATGCTGTCCAAAAAGGACAAAACCTGGAAGCAGGTAAGTCGACAGCCTAGCTCTGCCAAGACAGGGTAGGTAAGTCCTTCATAAACCCTGCTCTACAATCAATGTCTGTCAGAGAAACGGGGCCAAATGAGTGAAGATGGATGCTGTAATGTATGGAGAGAAAATCGGAACTGTCCAGGCAGCCACTGGTGTGTCATTTCTTAGTTTGGGAAGCTGCAGGCCCTGTACTTCCTATAAAATCAGATATATTTATCCCTCTCAGGTCTCTGAGGTGGTTGAAAAACAGATGGCTAGAGTCTCATAATTAAATTTTGAGTTGTTTAGGAGTCAAGAGAGTGTTATAGATCTAAAAAGATACTTTTAAAATTGTATTGCAAGTTAGTATGAATGTTGAGTCAGATATAAACCTTTAAACTCATGGAGATGTTTAGATAGTAGAATGTTAAAGTCAAGTACCAAATACATATGGACTGGTCATTGGGAATGTACGTCAAGCCATATAACCCTCATAACTGTGGCCTAATCACCTATGTTGTACTGTATTGTATTTGTTATTATAAGAGAAAGAGCCATTTGTTGGACTGAAAGGGGAAACTGTAGGGGGAAATAAGATATACCTTAAACTTAAAAGAAAAAAAAAGGGGAAGAGGATGGGGGGTTCAGGGTGGGAGGGTGGGACTGTAGGGGGAATAGGGAGGGGACTGCGATTGAGATGTAACTTGAAGAATAAAAAATAAAGGAAAAAAAAACAAATTTAAGCAATTTCTATCTAGCAATATACCTCAGAAGATACTAGAAGGAAAATTTCAGTCTGAGGAGGTTAACTATATTTTTAAAGCACTCAAGAAAGGAATAATCACAGAAAGTAAATTAAAAGATAGGGAGGGGGGATGTCCACACCCCAACAATAAAATGAAAAGAATTTTTAAAAGCACTGCCTATTAGTAACTCTCAATATTAATGGTTTCAATTTCCCAAAAAAAAGGATGCAGACTAAAAAGAATGGATTAGAAAAGGATCCATTTTTCTGTTGTATCCAAGAAACATACTTCCCCATTAATAATACATATCTGCTGAGGATAAAAAGATGGAAAATGGAAATAGATGAAAGAAGCAAGCAGGTGTAGCCACTTTTAATACCTGACAAAATATATTTCAAACCAAAATTAATCATAATAGACAGGAAAGGACAATTACAATCTCACTAAATGAAAAATTCACCAAGAGGATATTGCAACTGTAAACATTTATGCAACAAACACAAGGCCACCCTAGTTCATAAAAGAAACACTATTACAGCTAAAATCACATAATGACCCTCACACACTGATAGTGAGTTACTTAAATACCCCATTCTGGCCAATACATAGGTCATCCAGGCAAAAAAATAAACAGAGAAATACTGGTATTAAATACTACCATAAATCAAAAGGACCTAGCAGACATCTACAGACCATCCCACCCAAACACAAAATAATATACTTTCTTCTCTGCAGCTCATGGAACTTTGTTCGAATCTGACTGCATATTAGTATACAGAGTAAGTCTCAATAGATATAAGAAACGGAAATAGCAACCTTCATCCTATCTGACCCCCGTAGATTTAAAGCTGGATATCAACAACAACAGAAACTACACAAACTCATGGAAACTGAAAAACTAACTACTGAATGTAAAATAGGTCAAGACAGAAATCAAGAAAGAAATTTAAACCATTTAAGAATGAGTGAAAATGAAAACACAACATACTCAAAGCTGTATTTTCTAAGCTAATCAGAAATAAAGCTTCTAAGACACAAGCAACATCTGCTTATCCTAATATAAAAGATAGATAGGGCCTCTTCAAAAACCTCAAGAGATCTGCAGAATATGGCATTCAAAGATGTTTTTGTAACTTTAGATTTTTTTATATCGAGACATATCAACTCCTGACAGCACCCCCTATTCTACCCCAAGTGGAAGATGAGCATTGAAGAATCTCCAGTGGGAGATGATTGAATTAGTCGCAAGCCTATCTCTTGGTAGGAAAAGCCCCTTGCTCCAACTGTAGACAGAATGCTGTCCAAAAAGGACAAAACCTGGAAGCAGGTAAGTCGACAGCCTAGCTCTGCCAAGACAGGGTAGGCAAGTCCTTCATAACCCCTGCTCTACAATCAATGTCTGTCAGAGAAACGGGGCCAAACGACTGAAGATCGATGCTGTAATGTATGGAGAGAAAATGGGAACTGTCCAGGCAGCCACTGGTATGTCATTTCTTAGTTTTGGAAGCTGCAGGCCCTGTATTTCCTATAAAATCAGATATATTTATCCCTCTCAGGTCTCTGAGGTGGTTGAAGAACAGATAGCTAGAGTCTCATAATTAAATTTTGAGTTGTTTAGGAGTCAAGAGAGTGTTATAGACCTAAGAACATGCTTTTAAAATTGTGTTGCAAGTTAGTATGAACGTTGAGTTAGATATAGAACTTTAAACTCATGGAGATGGTTAGATAGTAGAATGTTAAAGTCAGGTGCCAAATACATATGGACTGGACATTGGGAATGTACTCCAAGCCATATAACCCTCATAACTGTGGCCTAATTACCTCTGTTGTTTTGTATTATATTTATTATTATAAGAGAAAGAGTCATTTGTTGGACTTAAAAGGGAAACTGTAGAGGGAAATAAGATATATCTTAAACTTAAAAAAAAAAGGGAAGAGGATGGGGGATTGAAGGTGGGAGGGTGGGCCTGGAGGGGGAATAGGGAGGGGACTGTGATTGAGATGTAACTTGAAGAAATAAAAAATAAAGAAAAAAAAAGAAATAAAAAAATTAAATAAAAATTCCTAATCCTCCCTGATTACCAATCATTCAAATCTATCAGCCTATGGGGCTGCTCTTATTCAAATCACCATATTCCACTCCCTGGCCCCCCATCGGCTTATAGCCATATTATAATGCAAAAATGCATTTCAGTCCAACTTCAAAAATACCCATAGTCTATAACAGTCTCAATACAATTTAAAAGTCCAAAGTTCAATGTTTTTTCTAGGACTCAAGGCAATTGCTTACCTGTAACCCATTATAAAATCAAAATGAAAAAGTAGATCAAATACTTCCAACATACAATGGCACAGGATATACACTACTGTTCCACAAGGGAGGAAAGGAAGTATAGTGAGAAAATACTTGACCAAAGCAAGACCAAAAGCCTCCTGGGCAAACTCCAAATTCTACATTTCGATATCTGATATCAAAGCCTTGTTCATATCTCCAAGTCCTTTCAGCTTTGTTGAGACATTTTCTCTCTCTTGGACTCTTTCCACACCTGGTCTGTAGCTCTCCTCTCCAGGTATCGATGACTCTCGCATCTCCAACATCTCGGGTTCTCCAATGAAATCCAGGTTATACAGCTTCACACGATGGCTTCTCTGGGTCTCCATGCAGGGACACCCCCTGACACATGCCTGGCCATAGCATCTTTCCTTAGCCATGGAAAGAGATTCCAAAATACTTTTCTTGTATTCTTGTCCCAAAAACAGAACTACATGGCCAAAACTTCCAAATTCTGCTACTTGATGGGGCTAGAACTTGGCCCCCTTGTTCAATTACATTTGCATCATATTTTGTTTTTAATGGTTTACTTCATTGCTTAAGTTTTTCTTTAATTCCTTTCCACAAATTGGAAGCTTAGCTGGGTGGATCTTGCCCCTAAGTCACCACTCCCTTTATTACATTTAGCATCAGGCTTCTCTTTAAACTTTTTTATCTCCTTGAGCTCTGTACTTAGTGCCATTACATTTCCTGCTGTCCCTTTTCTCCTTAAACTCTATGATTTGTATTTCTCTTTGCTCAGGTTACTCCTTTTGTTATTGATCTGCCTAAGAGTGAGTATTAATGCCTGGTGTCGTGGCAGACAGCTTTAATCTAAGTGCTCAGGAAGCAGAAGCAGGCAGATCTCTGTGAGTCCAATTCAGCCTGGTCTATAAAGTGAGTCTAGGAGAGCAAGGGCTCTGTTACATAGAGAAACCCTGTCTCGAATCTCCCCAACCTCAAAAAAAGGAATGGCCATTCATAACCATATGACAGAGTCAATATAAGGCTGTCTTGAAATCTCTCCTGCCAAGACCATTAATCCAACACACTTCAATTTAGCCTCAGGCAGAATTTTTGGACAAGGGCAGAAAGCAGTCACATTCTTGACAAAAATATAACAAGAATTACGCTGCTACTAATATTCTCCTCTGAAACCTCTTAAGCTACACTGTCATAATCTACATTTCTCTCTGTACCATTGCTCCTACTACTGTGGCCCATTAAGCACTACTTAAATCAATAATCTGCTTTCCTAATCCAAAGCCCCAAAGTCTCCATTCTACCAACAATCAGCACAATCAGGTTTGTCCCAGCAATGCTCTACTCCCTGGCATCAACTTCTGTCTTAGTTAATGATCTTTGTGGTGAAGAAAATACCATAAAACTCTCATAAAAGAAAGCATTTAATTGGTGCGTGCTTGCAGTTTCAGAGGTTTAGTCCATTATCATCATGACAAGCAGCATAGCAGCCTGCAGACATACATGGTGCTGGAGAAGGCGCTGAGAGTTCTATATCCATATCCATAGGCAGCAGGAAGAGAGAGAGAGAGACTCAGAGCTTGGCATGTGACATACTCCAACAAGGCTATACCTCCTAATCCTTTTAAAGTAGTGCCACTCTTTAGTGACCAAGCATTCAAATACATGAACTGATAGGGGCTATACTTACTCAAACCATTGCAGTACTTGGAATCTTAACTAGAGCAATGATACAACTGAATGAGATCAAGGGGATACAGATCAAAAAGGAAGAAATTAAAGTATCTTTATTTGCAGATGATACAATTTTATACATAAAAGACCATAAAACTCTACCAAGAAACTCCTATGGCTAATTAACAATTTCAGCAAAGTAGCAAGATTAAAAAATTAACACATAAAAATCAGTACCCTTCTTATATACAATTGTCAAATCAACTGAGGGAAAAAAACATGGAAAAAGCACCTTTCACAGTAACCTAAAATATAGCTTGGAATAACTGTAACCAAGCAAGCAAAAGACTTGTATAATAAAAACTGAAAAACATTGAAGATCAGAAGATAGAAAGATCTCCCATGCTCATGGAATAGTAGGATTAATATCAAGAAAATATCCATCCTAATAAAAGTAATCCATAGATTCGAAGTAATCTCCATCAAAATTTAAAACAATTCTTCACAGAAATTGAAAAATCTTCACTTTCATATGGAAACACACCCATAAAAAACCAGGATAGCTAAAAACAGTAGCTAAAAATAACAAAATAACTGCTGAAGGTACCACTATCCATGATTTCAAGTTGTATTATAGAGCTAAAGCAAGAAAAACAGCATGATATTGGCATAAAACAGACATGTTTATCAATGGAATCGAACTGAAGAACCAGAAATAAATCAACATACGTATGGAGACATGATTTTTGATAAAGAAGCCAGAAGTACACATGAGAAGAAAGCATCTTCAACAAATGGCAGTCAAACTGCATGTTTGCATGTAGAAGGCAAATAAATCCATATTTATTACCCTGTGTGAAACTCAACTCCAAATGAATCAAGACCTCAACATAAAACCAGATACACACACTTTCAAAATAACAAAATAAATATCTTTTAAAAAATACCTTTGATCTCCAAAAGTCTCTTGTTTATCTCATGATAAAACATGCATAAATCCAATAGTCCCTATAGTCTTAATCATTCCATCATTGTTGAGAAGTTCAAAACCAAAGTGTCCTCTGAGACTCGAAGTATATTGTTTTTGTTTGTTTGGTTGGTTATTTTGTTGTTATTTTTTTTTTTTTTTTAGTTTTTTTGAGTCAGGGTTTCTTTGTATAACAGCCCTGGTTGTTCTGGAACCCATTTTGTAGACAAGCTTGACTTCAAACTCACAGAGATTCACCTGCCTCTGCTGAGATTGAAGGCGTGTGCCACCACACCCAGCCAAAGTATGGTTTTAATGCCTGGAAAATAATAATAAAAAAGCATGCTGCATATTGCATATTTCCAAGATTTGATGCTCTAAAGTAAACATTATCACTACAAAAGGGAAGAAGATGATAAAAAAGAGGGAAGGGAGTAAAGAAGTGCCAAAAGGCACAGCACACATTATTTAGATCCATGTCCAGAATCTAGGGCACACTATCATGTGATATGGATCCCAGAGGTCTAAGGCAGCTCCACCACTGCTGCCTTGCAGTTCACATAACCCTTTGCAGTTCACATAACCGTCCCTGCTCCTCTCTCTTGATGGCTCCACTTGGAGTTCAGCAGTTGCTCCACTTTCCTAGCATCCCCAGTACTGAATACTCTACACATAACAAGGAATAGTCCTAATGAAGTGAGTGGGACCATGATATAGGCTAGAGAAGCAGATGAAATAAAAGAGGGAAAATGAGAAATCAGAAGGAGACATCCTTCTTTGTTGTCTTTGGCCTTTTCTTGCATACTTTGGATCATTATTATTAGTAAGGCAGGCTATGCAAAGGGTGGAAGTAGTAGTGAAGTGATAGCTAATAAATGTAGCAGTAGCTGCCACCTTATTGTAGTGGTAACAATAGAAACAGTACCTGACAGACAGTGCCTGAGCAGCCAAGTGAAGAAATAAAGGGGCAATAAAAGTGCAATAAAATTCTGGAGAGGACAGAGACCCCAACAAAATAAATTCTTTCTCTATGATTCCTAGCCAACATAATGTGAGCTTCTATGTTCTACCATGCCCTCCCTGCCATGATAGAGTGAACCTCTGAAACTATGAATCGATAATATTTTGTCTCTTCAGTTGTTTCTGTCAGATATTTTGGTCACAGTGATGACAAGGACAATTGATACAGACAATTGGTGCCAGAGAATGAGACCATTGTTGCAACTAAACTTGATTGTTTGGTAACTAAGACTGTGGAAATGGAAAGTGGGAATAAGAGATTAGAGAAAGTTGCTAAAAAAAGTCTAATGTTTTCTAGAATCTTAATGGACAGCTTGAATGCAAATTGAGAAGATCAGAATATTTATAGGAATGTCCACACTAAGCACTGTCCTCATGATGTTTTATATATAAACCATGACTCTATTGGGATTTTTTAATAAAGACTGCATATTACATTTTTTGTGTAGAATGCATCTCCATTTTATCCTGAGTCTTTGTGGAAAGCGGAACTTAAAACTAATTAACTAATTTTCTTGAAAGAGATTTCAAGGCACTCCAAGGCTATTGTGTGGACTCTGCAAGATTTACTTTGCTAAGTTAATGGTAAAAATTAGAAAAAAAAAAGCAGAAAGAATTTTTTAAAAACATGTTGTTTTCCTACAAAAGATACGTATGTAAAGTTTCCATCAAGGAAAGTACGATTACTGAAGAGATTAGTGTCATTAAAAAATGCTAAGTACAGATTAGTCAGATTGGCCAAATGGTAAAGGCAGCTGGAGCCACCCCTGACAACTTCTGCTCCGTCTCCTGGACCCAAAATGTAGAAGAAGTGTCACCTGGAAGTTAAGTGTAAGAAAAAGCCAAACCAGATCCAAGATGGTGCCAACCATAGAGCAGTGCATCTGAGTAGTAGGTGAATGAGATTAGTCTCTGTGGAGTGAATGTGAGGTCCCGTAGCCGACTGTGAAACATAGATGGCGTCTGAATTTCCGCGGTGAACACTGAGACTGGTCACCAGGTAAAACAGCTCATGCAGTTCCCTGGAACACCACCCTGAGATCAGCCAGCAGGGTTACCTGTCTGGACAGCAGCTCCAGCTAGAGCAGATGTAGCCCAGGGGTGGATCCAGCCCATGGCTCCAGCCACAGATCAGTGGCACCGCCTGTCTACCTGATATCCAGCCTTCAGGCTGACCTGTACACCCAAGAGGGAAAAACAACCACACTACAAGGGCAAAGATAAGTGAGATTTTTTTTCCAGAGTTTCCAACATGGTGGCACAGTGTGCACTGTAGCAGAGAGGCAGAGACCTAACCCAGTCACAGTAAAGCAATTAGGAGACAAAACTGACTGCAAACAGAGCCCGCTACTGTGTGGTCTCCACAAATACTGGGGACAGTGCATCACTCACCCTAGCACCCAAGCATCTAAGGCAGTCAGCAACAGGCACACTGAGGGGGGTGGAGCTCCCTCCCTGCACAGTTAGCCAAGCTGGGGAGTCAGAATGACTTGGTCAGTGAGAGGAGAACACAGGCCCAACCACAGCTCTACCTGCCTTTCTGAGGAGACATGAAAGCTTCCAGGTCTTCAGAGAATAGGCTCTCCCCACTCCAATCCACTCTATATTGGTCCAATTGGGTCACAAGTAGTTGAGAAGAACAGCAGGCACTCTCCTCTCCAAGAGCCACTCTATGACAGGTAAACACCAGGATCTCAGGAGCAGCCAACCCCCAGGCAGGGAGTTTTCCTGAACACCAAGATCACCTGACAAAAGAAACAAACAGACAATACCAGGGTCAATCAGATGACAAAAGGTCAGCACAAGAACATGGTTAAAAAAAAAAAAAAAACAATAGGATGTATCCAGATCCTAGCAATAATGCTACAGACAACTCTGGACATCCTAACACAATTGAAACAAAGGAAAAATTACATTAATCCTATGCTTATATTAATAAAAGAAGGCCTAAGGGAGGAAATCAAATACTTCAGAGAGCAACAACAAAGTACTGCAAAGGAGGTGATGGAAATGAATAAAGTGCTTAACGGAATGGAAGACTTGGGAGGAAATCAAATACCTCAGAGAGCAACAACAAAGTACTGCAAAGGAGGTGATGGAAATGAATAAAGTGCTTAAAGGAATGGAAGACTTGAGAAGGGAAGTTGAAGCAATGAAGAAAATCCAATCCGAGACATCCATAGAACTGGAAAACCTTAAGAAAAGAATAGGAACTACAGACACTAGCATCACCAACAGAATACAAGAGATAGAAGAAAAAAATTAAGGCTCAGAGGTAAAAATTGAAGAAATTGAAACATCTGGCAAAGTAAATGTCAAATCTAAAAAAGTCCTGATAAAAAACCTTCAGGAACTGAAAGGGGAAACCTCTGGAGGGAAGAGGGTGGAAGGGCGGGTTAGGAAGGGGGAATAGGGAGGGGTTTGTTACTGAGATGTAACTTGAAGAAAAAAAAAATAAAGTATTTAAAAAAAAAACCTTCAGGAAATCAAGACACAATGAAAAGACAAAATCTCAGAATAATAGGAATAGAGGAAAGAGAAGCGCCCACCTGCATGGACCACAAAATATCTTCAACAAAATCACTGAAGAGAATTTCACAAATCTAAAAAAAGAGATGCCTATAACTGTACAAGAAGCTTAAAGAATTCCAAATAGATTAGACCAGAAAAGAAAATCTTCCCGCCACATAATAATCAAAACACTAAATGTACAGAACAAAGAAAGAATATTAAAAGCTGCTAGGGAAAAAGGTCAAGTAACATATAATGGCAAACCTATCAGAATCACACCTGACTTTTGTTCAGAGATTCTAAAAGCTAGAAGGGCCTGGAGAGATGTCTTGCAGACCAAAAATAACCACAAATGCCAGACCAGACTACTATTCCCTGCAAAACTGTCAGTCAACATAGATGGAGAAAACAAGATATTCCTTGACAAAGCTAAATTCAAACAATATCTATACACAAATCCAGCTCTACAGAAGATGGTGGAAGGAAAACTCCAACCCAAAGAGGTTAACTACACACAAGAAAGCACAGGAAGCAAATAGCATGCCTGCATCAAAAGCAAAAGAAGAGAAGCTCACTCACACACTATTTCTACCAACATCAAGATGGCAGGAAGTAACAATCACTGGACACTAATATCTCTCAACATCAATGGACTCAGTTCCCCAATAAAAAGGCACAGGCTAGCAGAATGGATGCGAAAACAGAATACCACATTCTTCTGCTTACAAGAAACACACCTCAGCTAAAAAGATAGGCATTATCTCCAAGTAAAGGGCTGGAAAAAGATATACCAAGTAAATGGACCCAAGAAAAAAGCTGGTGTGGCAATTCTAGTATGCAACAAATCAGACTTTTGACCAACATTAATCAAAAGAGACGGGGAAGGATACTACATACTCATCAAAGGAAAAATCCACCAAAAGGAAATCTCAATACTGAACATCTATGCCCCAAATGTAAGACCACCCACATTCATTAAAGAAACACTACTGAAGCTCAAATCCCACATTGAACCTCACACATTAATAGTGGGAGACTTCAACACACCACTCTCACCACGGGTCAGATCAACGATGCAGAAACCAAACAGAGAAATAATGAACCTCACAGATGTCATGAATCAAATGGACCTAACTGATATCTATAGAACATTTCACCCCAAAACAAAAGAATACACTTTTTTCTCGACACCTCACGGAACCTCCTCCAAAATCGACCATGTAGTCAGTCACAAGCAAGCCTCAACCGATATAGGAAAATAGAAATTACCCCTTGCAACTTATCAGACGATCATGGAATAAAGCTAGGCTTCAACATTAACAAAAACAACAGAGAGCCTGCAAAAACATGGAAACTGAACAACTCTCTCCTCAATAACCTCTGGGTCAGGGAAGAAATAAAAAAAGAAATTAAAGTCTTCTTAGAACTCAATGAAAATGAAGGCAAAACATACCCAAACTTATGGGACACATTGAAAGCAGTGATAAGAGGAAAGTTTATAGCACTAAGTGCCTTCAAAAAGAAACTGGAGAGTTCCTGTACTAGCGTCCTGAAAGAGCTAGAACAAAAAGAAGCAAATACTGCCAAGAGGAGCAGATGAGAGGAAATTTTCAAACTCAGGGCTGAAATCAACAACTTAGAAACAAAAAGAACAATACAAAGAATCGACAAAACCAAGAGTTGGTTCTTTGAGAAAATCAACAAAGTAGACAAGCCCTTAGCTAAACTAACTAAAAGGCAGAGGGAAAATACCCAAATCAACAAAATCAGAAATGAAAAGGGGGAAATAACAACAGACATTGAGGAAATCCAAAGAATCGTTAGGTCCTACTTCAAAAGCTTGTGCTCCACAAAATTGGAAAATGTGAATGAAATGGTTTGATTTTCTTGACAGATTCCACCTACCAAGGTTAAATAAAGAACAGGTAACAAATTTAACAGTCCTATAACCCTTATGGAAATAGAAGAAGTCATTAGAAGTCTTCCAACCAAAAAAAGCCCAGGCCAAGATGGTTTCAGCATAGAATTCTACCAGACATTCAAAGAAGAGCTAAAACCAATTTTCTTCAAACTCTTCCACAACACAGAAACAGAAGGATTACTGCAAAACACATTCTATGAGGCCACAGTCACCCTGATACCTAAACCTCACAAAGACCCAATGGAGAAAGAAAATTTCAGACCAATTTACCTTATGAACATGGATGCAAAGATACTTAATAAAATACTTGCAAATCGGATCCAAGATCACATCAAAAGTATCATACACCATGAACAAGTAGGCTTCATCCCAGGGATGCAGGGGTGGTCCAACAATAGAAAATCCATCAATGTAATCCACCACATAAACAAGCTGAAAGAAAAGAACCACATGATAATTTCATTCAATGCTGAAAAAACTTTTGACAAACTAAAGCACCCCTTCATGTTAAAAGTCTTAAGAGAGATCAGGCATACAAGGACCATATTTCAACATAATAAAGGCAGTTTACAACAAGCCAATAGCCAACATCAAACTAAATAGCGAGAAATTAAAGCATTTCCTCCAAACTTAGGGACAAGGCAAGGCTGCCATATCTCTTGAACATAGTACTTGAAGTTTTACCTAGAGCAATAAGACAAGTAAAGGAGATCAAGGGGATACAAATTGGAAAGGAAGAAGTCAAAGTATCCCTATTTGTAGATGATATAATAGTATACATAAGTGACCCCCAAAATTCCACCAGAGAACTCCTATAGCTGATAAACTCCTTCCGCAAGGTCGCTGGATACAAAGTCAATTCAAAAAAATCAGTAGCCTTTCTTTACACAAAAGATAAATGGGCTGAGAAAGAAATAAGGGAATCAACACCCTTCACAATAGCAACAAATAATATAAAATACCTGGGGGTAACTCTAACCAAGCAAGTGAAAGATCTCTATGATAAGAACTTCAAGTCCCTGAAGAAAGAAATTGAAGAAGATATCAGAAGATGGAAAGATCTCCCTTGCTCATGGATAGTTAGGATCAACATAATAAAAGTGGCCATTGTACCAAAAGCATTATACAGATTCAATGGAATTCCTATCCAAATACCAACTCAAATTTTTACTGGTCTGGAAAAAAATCAATTCTCAACTTCATATGGAATAACAAAAGACCCAGAATAGGTAAATCAATCATGTACAATAATAGAACATGTGGAGGTATCACCATCCCAGATTTCAAGCTGTACTACAGGGCAATAGTAATAAAAACAGCATGGTACTGGTATAGAAACACACCAGTTGACCAATGAAATCGAATTGAAGACCCAGAAATAAACCCAAACAACTACGGTCACTTAATTTTTGTCAAAGAAACCAAAAACATACAATGGAAATAGGAAAGCATCTTCAATAAATGGTGCTGGTCTAACTGGATGTCAACATGTAGAAGAATGCAAATATATCTATACTTATCACCCTGTACAAAACTTAAGTCTAAGTGGATCAAGGACCTCAACATAAATCCAGACACACTAACATTAAAAGAAGAGGAAGTGGGGAAAATCCTTGAACTCATTGGCACTGGTAGCAACTTCCTTAATAGAATAACAATAGCTCAGGCACTAAAACAAACAATCAATAAATGGGACCTTATAAAATTGAAAATTTTCTGTAAGGGAAAGGACACTGTCCTTAGAACTAAACGGCAGCCTTCAGACTGGGAAAGGATCTCCATGAACCCAACATCTGACAGAGGCCTTATATCCAAAGTATATAAAGAACTGAAGAAATTAAACACCAAAAAATCAAATAACCCCATCAATAAATGGGGTACAGAGCTAAACCGAGAATTCACAGAGGAGGAATCTCTAAAGGCCAAGAGGCATTTGAGGAAATGTTCAACATCTTTGGTTATCAGAAAAACTTCAAATTACTCTGAGATTTCATCTCACGTCTGTCAGAATGACTAAGATCAAAAACTCAAATGATAGCACATGCTGGCGAGGATGTGGAGAAAGGGGAACACTCCCCCATTGCTGGTGGGACTGCTAATTTGTGCAACCACTTTGGAAATCAATCTGGAGCTATCTTAGAAAAATGGGAATAATTCTACCTCAAGACCCAGCCATACCCTATTGGGCATATGTCTCAAAGATTTGAAACAAAACCACAAGGACATTGCCTCCACAATGTTCATAGCAGCTTTATTTGTAATAGCCAGAAACTGGAAGCAACCCAGATTTCCTTCAACTGAAGAATGGATAAAAAAAAAAGAACTGTCATACATTTATACAAAGGAATACTACACAGCTATCAGAAATGAGGAAATCATGCAATTCGAAACCAAATGGATGGAACTAGAAAAGCTCATCCTAAGTGAGCTGATGCAGTCCCAGAAAGATAAAAATGTTATGTATTCCCTTAAAAATGTATATAAACCATACATCAGAGTATAACTATCCTACAACCCACAATCCCAAATAGATAGGAACCTAGCATATCTATCCTAGGAAAAATTTTACCCACCAGTGAGTCATAGAATTTGCTGCAGTTAGTGGAACACCATATACTAGATGTTGTGCCTTATCAAGCTCCAGTACAAGTGGAAGGTCTGGCACTCACATGACGCAAGATCCGAGGGAGAATGATATGTGAGGGCCCACTTCTTTTTAGGAGAAGGAGAGTATCAAGTAAAGGAACAAGGAGGGAGGGATGGAGAGAAGGAGGGAAGGGGAGAAGAAAGAGGGTCAGGAGGGGAGGAGAGAGGAAATTATGTTCTAGAAGTAAATAATAATTTTTAAGAAACGAGTTAATAAGTTTAAAAATATATAATAAAAATACAACATAAAATTTTCAAACTATAATTTACCAAAGGTATACTTGCCTTACTGGCACGAAAGGAAAATGGCCTTAAATTCAGATTAGAATGTTACACTGTAGTTGGCCACAGATATTATACAAACTTGATAGCAGCTTAAAATTTTTCTTTTCTTTTTTTCTTTTTTTTTTGTGGATGTATAGGGTATTTTCATGGTTTGGCATAAAAATCAGGTAACAGGTTTAAAATACTGTAAATAAATTAAAGGTAACTGCTGTTCAACCTGGTTTTCTGAACCTCCAAGAGTTGAAAAAACTTGGAGCTATGGTAAAATACATGAAATGCGTGGTGTTAGCCCATGCCGCTAACTCCAGCAGAGACAGGAGGATCACTATAGAGTTAGTTGTATTATAAATTCTAGAGTTACAAGGAACATGGTGGTGATGGTGCACACCCTTAATCCCATCATTTGAGAAGAATACACCCTTAATCCCAACACACTAGAGACAGAAACAGGCAGATCTCAGAGCTCAAGGTCAGACTGACACAAAAAAAGCTCTAAATAGAGAAAAATTTTGATCCAGGTTTGGCGGAGCACATCTTTAATCCCATCAGTTGGGAACCACATGTCTTTGATCCCAATATTTGAATGCAGAGACAGGCACATAGGATTTGGAAGGATTTATGTTTAAAAGCTAGTTACAAAAGGCATGCTGAAATTCAAAAATATTGTCCTTTGGGATCTCAAAATATATACACTAAAGGTTTCTTTAGCTCCAAAATATCAAAATAATTTCTTTTTTAACCCGAATTGAAAGATAATTCTTTATATATTGTCAAAAAAAGAAAACAAATTTGCTCCAGGAAAAACATTACCTGACCTCCCCCCCCCCCACCAAAAAAAAAGGTAATTGTCCCAGAGCTAGGATTAGGGCAGGGCTCTGTTTTTATCTTTCCAGGAGATGTAAATTATCCATTCAAGGAATCCAGGGAAAACTGGACAATGGAAACCTCAGAAGAAAATAGATCAGACACCAAAGAAGACAAGTAGCCCAGGAGATTCAACCTTGCAGACTTCCTCAATACCTGTTTCCTCAAGAGTCTACAACCACAACTCAAAAGCGCTAAGATTGTTCAGCTGCACAGACTGCTCCAGCCAGAACTCCAGTAAAGCCCTGAACTTCAGCTTCTATCTACAAACTTAGGACATTTACATAGCTGAGCACAAAAGGACTGAACATCAAATGATTCTATTAACAATTTTAACCATTTTTCCATTCTTATTTTGGCCCCAAACAGGTTTACTAGGTCCAAATCAGCAGGAAGTCATTTTAAGAGAGTGACATCCCATCCCTAGAAGGTGGGGAGGGTGTTTTACCCACGTTTGTTCATTTGATGGATATTGGAAAATCTTGTTATTTAGGGGAAGAGACTACAAGCTGTTAAATGGTCTTGTTAAATAGGTTTTAGAGGTTAGACCCAGGGACTTCTCTATTTTTCTTTTCTGTATCCTTCTTTCTCTCCTATGTAGGAGTGAACAGACTTGAGAAAAAATGGGATATAGGCATAGCATAGGAACGATCAAGAAAAAAGACATATTATTGAATATGCCCTTATACCTTTGTATA
>CAJQZJ010000512.1:708077-722444 GCA_907164525.1 Lophiomys imhausi | reverse complement strand
TGTGTGTGTGTGTGTGTGTGTGTGTGTGTGTGTGTGTGTGTGTTTGTGACAGGGTCTCACTATGTAGTCCTGGGTGGCCTGTAACTTGATATACAGACTAGGGTGGCCTCTAACTCACAAAGATATCACCTGCCTTTGCCTCCCAAGTGCTAAAATTACACCACATCTGGCTATATACTTTATTATTTTTTTGACAAAAGTAATGTTTCTCCTTTTATAAGCACAACATGTGCAGTTAACTGGTCTCTAATTTGTGGGTTTTTAAATTGTATTTATCACTGCAAATAACACCATAATAAAAACCTTTTATAAAAAGCGTTATATCTGCTTAGTTTCCATAGAACAGATTTAGAGATATAGATAAATATTTAATGTATGTATATGTATCTCATAATGAGATTTTAAGGCATGTATATAATTCACATTGGTCATATTTGCCCAACTATTAACCTCTCTTTTCTCTCTTCCCTGCCTCCCACTGATAACATTTTTTTCCAAGATAGTCCCCCTTCTACTTTCATGTCTCTTTTATTTGTGCGCTTGCATGTTGTATATGTGTATGCAATGTGTGTGCAGGTGCTTGAGTAGATCAGAAGAGGGTGTCAGGTTCCTGGAAGCTGAAATTGCAGGCAGTTGTGATCCACCATGTTAGTGCTGGGTACTAAATTCAAGCCCTCAAAAAGAGCAGCAAAATTACTTATTATATTATTCTTACCACACATGACCTTTTCAGCATAGTTTATGTGATGCCTATATAATATATTATGTATAATTATATATAATATATTAAATATTTTATATAATATACAATATTTATACAATAAATAACATAATATGTTGTATATATAAATAATATAATGCACATTATATATGTGTTATTTTATTATATATTATACATAACATAATGTAGTAAATAAAGTATATGTGATATAATATAAATTTGTGTTTTATATATTACATAACCCCTTACTGTACTGTTACTGAAGTAATCTCTTATGATCAGATAATAAGTTGCTTAGTTACAAAAATTTTACAGATGTGAAGATCAGTTTACAGAGGATGCCTCTGAGTAAGCAAGCACAGATATGGTGTGTGTGAGAGACAGCAAAAGAGAGAGCTAGAAAGCAAGAGAGAATGCTTTCCAGAGATGGCTAAACCAATTACATGTGTATATATACATACAGAAAGAGATATAGAGACAGAGTGGGACAAGGTGGTCAAATGGTTAATAAGGTGATGGGCTGCTAGAGACAGAAACAGGAAGAAAGAAACAAACAAGATTTATTTTTAAGTTGGCTAACATGATTATGGAAATCACTGAGTGTCTAGCAGTCAAGAGCCTCAGAGAAGAGCCAATGAAGTAATTTAAATTCAGAGGTAGTCCACCTAGTAGTCCAAGGGAAGTTATTTTAGTTCAAGTCTGAAGGCCAATAGGAGATTAGAAACCAAAGGAGATCTGATTGTTACTGAAGACCAAAAGCAAAGCTATCTGATGGTAGAATTCCTTCTTGCTCAGTTCTTGTTCTTTTAAGATTTTCAAATGACTGGATATGTACCATCACATTGCAGAGAGCATTCAACTTACTTTACTTAAGATTGACCAATTTAAATGTTAATCTCATCCCCTAAAATCCCTCACAATAACCAGCTACCTAGGTACCAAAAACCAACCAACTGAATCTGAATCTGCACTGTATACAAAGCCTTACTTCTGTCATTCTCTATTTGGCCTAACTTACACTTTTGACTGGTATCTAGGTCTTCCACCAACTAGAATTAATATAGAGCCTTCAGTGTCCTCCAAATGCTATTATCTCAACCTCATATTTTTTTCCATTTTTAGAGTTCCCAGGATCTTCCAAATCACATAGACTATAGTAGTCCATGTTCCACAATCTTATGTAATGTCATAGCCAACTATAATAGCTGATATTTCTTAATAACCTAAGCAAAATTTCTGGAGCAGTAGTAGCATTTTCACTTACAATCCAGTTTCACATGATAATTACTTGATGAAAATAGACCATTAGTTCAAGAAAATTCAGGTACATTTTTCCTTATATGAAAAAAATGAGGGAGCAGGAGAGATGTCTCAACAGTTAAGAGCACTGACGGCTCTTGCAGATGACCTGGGTTCAATTCCCAACAGCCATATGGTGGCTCACAACCATCTGTAACTCTAGTCAGACGGAATCTGACAACCTATTCCAGCTAGGCATATATAGACATATGTGTGGACAAAACACCTGTATAATTAAAATAAATATATAAAGCTTAAAAATAATGAACAGAACAAAAATGAGAAAATATGAACTGTTATTTAAGATAGTAATGGATCAATTACTTACATATTAATGAAGAAAACTAACACCTCATACATTTTTTGTAACAGCTATCCCACAAATGCTTGCTCCAAGGGATCTAATGGTCTCATTTGACTTCCATGTACACACTCAAGAGCACCTGCACACACTTGTGGGTATTCTTTCTCTGTCTCTGTCTCTGTCCTTGTCTTTCTCTCTGTCTCTGTCTGTCTGTCTGTGTGTCTCTGTGTGTCTCTCTCTCGTCTCTCTGTCACACACACACGTGTGTGTGTGTATATAAGTATATTTAAAGTCAAGAGTCATTGAATAATTCATAAACCAGATCAAGCCAAGTGTGATGGCACATGTCTTTACTCCCAGCACTTGGGAGGCAGAGGCAGGCAGATCTCTGTGAGTTTAAGGCCAGCCTGATCTACAGAGTGAGTTCCAGGACAGCCAGGGCTGTTACAAAGAGAAACCCTGTCTCAAAACCAAACCAAACCAACCAAACAAATATACAAAGAAGAAACCAGATCAATATTAATTTTATTCTGTCCATTTACAGTGGTAGCCTTTGAAAATGTACCAAATTTACTGGCTTTGAGAAAAGTGAACACTATAATACTTTCATAAGCCTTCATTTTATTGCTTATTGAGAAAAGTACAAAATACATTGACTTATCAGATGAATATCCAGAATATAGAAGTATCTTCTATCAATAAGATAAAAGTAAATTTACTCAATCAAAACTGTCACAGGGTTTTTAAATGGATTTTCCCCAACATTAAGCATTTGTCATAGCATACATATGAATACAACTTGTGCAAGCCAAAACCAGACTAAATCTCAGCATGGAGATGGGCATTTGGAAATGAAGTCCATCCCCTAGCTAAAGAGCAATGACAAATGTTAGCTATTGAGAGAGGGTCAGTTTCATATAAGAGTGTAATCCTTGATAAATCAATAATGCTCCAGTGGAAGGTTTTATATATGTATATATATACACATATATGTATGTATATATATATATATACACACATATATGTATGTGTATATATATATATATATATATATATATATATATATATATATATATATATATATATATATATACACATCTAAGAATATTTAGGCAGCACAAACTGACCTTTGTAGGAAATAAAGAGGATACAAAGCTGGGTGGGAAGGAGGGTAGATCTGGCAGGAGTTGGGAAAGAGAGAATGAATATGATTAAAATATGTATAAAATTCTCAAAGAACTAATAAACTAATTTTAAAGATACTAGACATCATCAAGCACCAGAAAAATGTAAATTAAAACCACAATATACTACTACATACATATTCAAATGACTAAAAGTGAAAACACTGACAAAATGAAGTTGTAGTCATTGATCTTGTGAACTTTAACATGTGATTAATGTACCACCTAGTAATTATACTTTCAGACATCTATCCCAAGGAAATTACTATATAATGAAAATATCTATTGCTATAAACTTTTGAGCATAGATATTTTCATAATAGTTTCAAATTGGCATCTAAGTAGTCATATCCTATATGTGGATGAACAAACTATACAGTCAAAAGAATGAGCCACCAATATGCACAAGATGAGTGGTTCTGAAAAATATTATACTAAGTTTAAGACATCAAACATAAAACAATACAGCAACAGAGAAAACATATTAAATTAGTAAAGGCAGGGTTCTTGAAAGAATATTAATAGGAACAAGGAAACTTTTCAGATTATGGAATTGAACCTCAACTTGATTTTGATAGTGGTCAGACAAATATATATAATCACTGATAATCCACCCAACTGCGTATATTAAATGGGTGGATCTTGTGTAAATTACAATGCAACAAAGGTGGAAATTTTCTAAAAATGAGAGAGCATTCATTAATCTTGTTCACATGCCAATCCATGTTAGTTGTCCAGAATCTACTTACTATGAACATCAAACTAACTTGGAAGAAATCTTTCAAGTGATTTCAAGTATACAATCACATCAGAAAGCTACCTTCACTAGTGGTGGGGTGCCCCTGAATTTACAGTCTATTCAGACTGTCTTCTTAGAAAATGCTATGTGGAATTCTTCTTCATTATAAACACTAGCCATCTCTAATGATGCCTCCTCGAGTTGTTAGGCCCTTTTTGAGGTCTCTGTCTTCCCTTGAGTCTGAGATATACTTACTTACATACATACATACACACACATACATACATACATACACACACAAGCTGCTTTTTAAAATTTAAACTTACATTTAATTTTCTTTAATAATTAAGCTACTTAATTTCCTTTTCCTTCAATTTTTCTATTGACATCTCAGTAACAAAATATTTGTGTACTCTTCCCAGGAATAAAATTCTCTCGCACTTCTAGCATGGTCCTTTATATTTATGTGTCTGTCTAAATGTCAAACTTTTCAATGAATGAGTCTTTTCCTATTTCTTTGACAGTTCAATTGTGTCACCATTCTGCCATCTCTTTCAGGAGGCAAAAGGATAGTGATAAATTCCCTTAGTGAATAGTGTGTGTCCTAACACCTTGAATGTTAATCTCTCAAAGAACCTAATAGGTTAAATTGTCTGGCTTATCAGCATAGAAGAAACTAGGAGGAAGATGCCAATGGAAGCTTACAAAGACTCTGTAAGCTTCTTTGCAAAGTGGCCTCTCCAATATTTATTCTCACAATATTTTAGCATTATTTATCTTCTGACTGTGCTTCTGTAGTGTATCAGTGAATTTCACACTAAGCCAAGAGGGTCATGTCCTATTCTATCTTCTGTCTCAAATTACATTTAGTTCTGCTGCCCAACTCTGCATACTAGGACAAGGTCAAAAGATGTGCAAAGAGTAACATGAAGCTTGTTTATCAGATTGGCAAAAATTAAATAGGCTCATACAAAGCCTCATTTGGTGTACATATGGAGTCAAACATATTTTATGTATTGTTATCATATGTAAACCACACACACACATAAACACATGCTCATAAAATATGTATTTCAATACCTATGAAATAAGATAACATATATTGTGCCTCTTGGACAACAATACAATGAATTTTCAAATATATACTTTTTCTGCACAGCAATTCCACAACTAGAAATTTGTTAAGAGCTGGAGCTGGATGTGTTAGTATGCACTTATAATCTCAGCACTTGAGGAGTGGCAGGTAAATGGACTGTTTGAGCCAAGCCTGAGTAAGTACAGAAAAATATGCAAGTTAAAGGCAGGAGATAGGATTGCTCAGCTTTTACTGTTTCCATATGTGAAAGGCAAAGCATCTCCAGTTGAAAGAACAAGAGGATTTAGAAGTACTAGAAGACAGGTATTTTTGGTAAACTTTTATCAAAGCCACAGACCAAAATTAAAATTAAATGGTATTGAAATTGAAGGTTTGGTGGACACAGGAGGTGATGTAACTCTAAACTCATGAGAATCTTGGAATTCATATTGGTCCCTTCAGACAGTATCTACATAGTGTGTAGGGGTTGGAAAATTATCCCAAGTAAAACAAAGTATAAGGTAAATTAAATGGGTGGGACAAGAATGTCAAATAGAAAAATTAAAGCCTTATGTGGAAGATATAGACATCAACTTATGGGAAAAAGAACTATTACAACAATGGGGAACACAAATTAATATTCCTTCAATCGCAGACAATGGATACCTACCTATTTTAACTGACACTGTATAATGACATCTTATGTAATATGGCTTGATTGTTTCTGTGTTTAAATGTAAGTGCCTATGTCTAATTTAAACGATAAGAAATGCAAGCACTTGATTTGTGTGTGTTCTAAAGATCTATTTGTACCTTGATAAACACAAAGGGAGAATAAGAATAGCTGAAGAACCCTGGATTGTAGAAAAAACTGATGAATTAGATCAACCTGTATACTTTAAAGACATTTTAACATCAGAATGGAAGCTAGGGAATGTCTTACAATGGGGAAGAGGTTTTGTCTATATTTCCACAGGTGATGAAAGACTATGGGTTCCATCAAAGTTGATAAAGATCTGATGTGAATACCAGAGGGTTCCACATAAAAGGCATGGCTCAAGGAAGGAAGAGACACAGAAGGACAGCAACACAGACAATGTCCCTTTCCTGCTCCCCCACCGCCCTGTCCCCCAGCATGGAGACAGTTCAACAAAGCAGCTGAGGAAAGACAGATTGTTCATCGGACTGGCAGGCTGAAAAGCCTTGATGCTGAAATGGACATTTGCTGAAGGAGAGACGATCAGGCCAGCAGTTATGAAGGATCATCACATCAACACTTCTTCATAAGAACATTCAGACTATAACTTTATGGGATTGATAATTGTTTCTGTTGTAACAGTTAATTTTTAGCTTAAACAGCAAGGGCAAAGATAAAGAGGAATTTTAATCCAGCAACATGGTTAGCCCTAGCAAGGGATCACATCTAAAGACCTAGGTCTAAGTGATCTAGCTGGACTACAGACACACTCTTAGTATACACTTTTAATTCCTCTGGCTGGAATTCGGACATGACACATCTTTAATCCCTCTGGCTCGAATTTAGCACACATCTTTAATCCCAAACAATGATGTCTAATTAAGGGACAGACAAAGAGATGAATCAGAGAACTATTTGACAGAATGAGTCAGAGATAAAATATGCCCAACTCTCACGAAAACACACAGCAAAGAGAAGTTACTTAAGAGCAGTGCAGAGAGAGAATAGAGAGTTTGGGAATACAGTACAGTTGAGTGTAGTTGAGTTCATGCAGCTCAGCTGGTGGAGATCAGAGGCAGTTTTTTTTTTTAATAATTTATTTGTTATTTCTTCAAGTTACATCTCAATCACAATCCCCTCCCTACTTCACCCTCCAGTCCCACCCTTCCACCTTCCTCCACCTCAACCCCCCATCCTCTTCCCTTTTTTTTCTTTTTAGTTTACAGTATTTCTTTTTTCCCCCAACAGCTCTCCCTTTCAGTCCAACAAATGGTTCTTTCTCTTATAACTATAAATACAATACAAAACAACAGAAATAAATAGGCCACAATTATGAGAGTTATATGGCTTAGCATACATTCCCAATGTCCAGTCCATATGTATTTGTCACCTGACTTTAACATTCTACTATCTAACCATCTCCATGAGTTTAAAGTTCTATATCTAACTCAGCTTTCATACTAACTTGCCTCACAATTTTAAAAATATCTTCTTAGTATGAATGTTGAGTCAGATATAGAACTTTAAACTCATGGAGATGGTTAGATAGTAGAATGTTAAAGTCAGGTACCAAATACATATGGACTGGTCATTGAGAATGTACGTTAAGCCATATAACCCTCATAACTGTGGCCTAATTACCTCTGTTGTACTGTATTGTATTTATTATTATAAGAGAAAGAGCCATTTGTTAGACTGAAAGGGGAAACTGTAGGGGGAAATAAGATATACCTTAAACTTAAAAGAAAAAAAAAGGAAGAGGATGGGGGGGTTGAGGGTGGGAGGGTGGGACTGGAGGGGGAATAGGGAGGGGACTGCGATTGACATGTAACTTGAAGAAATAAAAAATAAAGGAAAAAAATATCTTCTTAGATCCAGAACACCCTCTTGATTCCTAAACAACTCAAAATTTAACTATGAGACTCTAGCTATCTACTCCTCAACCACCTCAGAGACCTGAGAGGCAGTTTTTTCTAAGCAGCGCAATTCAGTGAGAAGCTGAGAGAAGCCAGTTTGAATCTGTCAGCTTAGAGAGGAGTTTTGATCCAGAACTGCCAAGTTGAACCAGCCAGCCAGAGATCAGAAAGAACTAGAAAGGGTGAGCTCATTCAAGACTAAGTCTTGGATGCTGAAAACATTCTAGCCCCAAGTTAGCAGATAAAGCCTGGAAGCTGAAGCTTTCAAGGGCTAGGCTTACAGAAGATTAGATTGTATGAAGGCTAGAAGCTTCCAGGCATAGTCCTAGGAATAGTTAGAATAGTGATAGAAACACTCTGGGCTCAGCCCAAGCCATGTATTAATAAAGCTTCAGTACAGCTGTCATTTCATCCCCACATATGAGAAAATAATAGCATTTATAACACCAGGCTTACAGACCTCCTTAAATAACCACGATTTCATGACCAGTTACTAATACAAAATTTCAGATTTATTCTAAGTGAGTAATTAGATTATTTATGAAATACCACCACATGCCAGGTCCACCATATAAACCAGTGGTTCTCAAGCTTGAATTGGTATTGCTTTGCCATATTTGCTTTGCTGTTGTTCTCTTCCCCCTTTTGAAATGGGAACATATATTCTGTGCCATTGTATGATGGAAGTACATAATTTTTATTTTTA
This sequence comes from Lophiomys imhausi, assembly GCA_907164525.1. Lineage (NCBI taxonomy): Eukaryota > Metazoa > Chordata > Mammalia > Rodentia > Muridae > Lophiomys > Lophiomys imhausi. Next base: position 713,803 of record CAJQZJ010000512.1, on the reverse strand, counting down.
TTATTTTATAGTTAGGAGATTGTCTTAAGTCTCAAAAGATACTTTGTAATTTTGTAGTCTTTGGACTGTGTAAGACTATGGAAACTTTTATATTATGAGATATCCATAAATTCATGGGAGCCAAGGGATGAATTTCATGGTTTGAATGTAAAATGTCTCCTACGCTTTTGAATACTTGGTCCACAGGTCACAATTTTGGAAAATTATAGAGCCTTTAAGGAATGGGGCCTATATGGAGGAAGTGGGTTGCTATGGGAAGTCCTTCAGGTTTATTGCCTGGCCCTGTTTCTCTATCCTCTCCTTCTCCTTCTATCTCCCTCCTTATGTCTCTGTCTCCTCTTTCCTCTCCCTGCTACCTTGTTCAAGGAGATGTGAGAAAGCAGCTCTCACACACTCCCACTGTTACAGAACTATTCACTGTCACAGCTTCCCACCTAGATAGACCATCATTAAACTGTGAGTGAAAAGAAACCTTTCCTCCCTTAAAAATAGAAAGACACAATTAAGTTTAACTTCTCAAAACAATATACTGTTTCACTTCATGCATTCATGCACACACACCACACATACACACACACACACACACACACACACACACACACACACACAGAGAGAGCAAGGGGTTGTTAAGCCATCATGTGATATAGGACAAACATTTAATTACAAAGCAATCTGGGACTCATAGCTGAAACCCATCATGTAAATAAATGCCTACTGAACACAGTCCAAGTGGTGCTCAAAAGGCAGAAGGCAGAACACCATGAAGTTCACAAAGGGTATTTGTCTCCTCAGTAACACTATAAAACAGGAGCTACCATCTCATTCATACTCCTTGTTTAACACAAGGCTGGATCTACAATAGGTGCTCAACAAACGGAGACAATTCTTGCTTTGTTATCATCTGGAAAAAGTATGATCTCTTTACAAAGTTAGTGTGTTACCACTATGATAGTTTGGTACTTCAGTTCAGAACACATATTAGAACTGGGCCAGGGAAAGGCTTATGGAATACCTTCTTCACCCTTCCCATATGTACTGAATCCTTATGTAGTATCTGACCAAACTCTTGAACTTAATCATGCACTTATTTTACCTACTGGCCAGCTAGATGGCTCCAGGCAAGTTCATTCTAGAATGCTTCATCTCATAGGCAGGAATGAGGGAATAGAAATCCTACCACCTGCATGAGATTTGTGGGAGGATTAAATGATAGAATGAGGATGAAACTCTGAGCACAGGCCATGGTATCTAAAAATTCTACAGAAGTGACAGCTGCTTCCCATACCATTTTCGAGAACCTCAACTATCTGACCACATGGAATTGTGCATGGAGAAAGCTCATAATCCCATGGAATAGAGAAATGAACAGGTAGAATACCACTGATTTTTAGAGAAGTCAGGTGCTGTGTGTGGTACTTCAATGAAGAATGCTTAACGCCTAATGTCAAAACTCATGGAAAGTACAACAGTAAGAGTGGCCTGATGGAAACCACGGATAATCTGCTCCAAAAATAAAGTCTATGTAAAGCAAAGTTAAAATACAGAAAGGCTTTCTGAATGGCAGAATTCCTTTGGTCCACAATGACAGTGTGTTAATCATTATTGCCCCCTTACTCCAATGAGCCTTTTTTTTCTAATTGCCTTCCTCATGAAATTTTAATAGTATAGATATACTGTATGTCTGCTCATGCTCTGTATGTATATGTGTGCTTTATAAAAGCTTTTTGTCATCCAAAAAGCATGTTTAATTTTGGGAGTGTGGGGGACTTTATTATTCCATTAACGGAAAATGGTCAAGCTTTACATTGTCTTAGCATCTGAAGAATAGAGTATAGATCTTCCAGACCTGTGCCTCTCCCCATTCCTGGATTTTCACCCTCAGGACTACATAGGTAGGATTTCTCTCCTTCTCTGTCCCCAAACCCCCTGGGCCACCAGCGCTTGGCCACAGAGCCTGCTGCCCTGAGCTGGCAGCTGTGCCCCAAGCTGTACTCTATCTTCCCTGCTCCAACGAGATGACAGGGCTGCAATCCCCAGGAGCATCCAGCACCATCCTTTGGATCCTGCACCACCTTAGGTCTCCCTGAACCCCTGCACTTGGGGTAGATCTCCCCTTCCTGCCACCCACCACTGTCCCGCCATGCCTAATGCCCTGGGACCCTCCAAGCTCCTCTGAGCTGGAGGTGGTCTCTCTAATCTTCATCTTCCGGACCTGTGCCTCCCTCCATTCCCTGCCTCTCACTCTCAGGACTACATACAGCTACATAGGACTGCATAAAAATACATAGGACCACAAAGGACTACATAGAAACTACACAGGACTACACAAAACTACACAGGATAACACAGGACTGCACAGCCTGGGCATAGCTACAGGTCAACAAGATTATAAGGCCTCCAAACCAATGCTCCTTCCTTAACACCAAGTTCAGAAGGCCCCAGGAGCAAACAACTAAGGAACACCAGATGGCAAAAGGCCAACGAAAGAAGAGAACTGACATAGTCAAAAAATATGACTCCAACAAAACTCAACCATACTAATATAGCAAACCCTGACCATCCTGCCACAGCGAGATACAAGAATATAATGACAAATCTATTCTTATGAAAATGATAGAGGCCTTAAAAGAAGAAAATAAATCCCTTAAAGAATCTCAAGAAGTCACAATCCTAGAGATGAAAGCAGTGGACAATTCCTTTAAAGACTTCCAAGTCAAACAAGAATGGAAAAGAGAGAAAGTTATAAAAGATTTTCAGGCAAAGACAGCCAAATAGGAACAGGAATATATATAAAACAGTTCAAGACCTGAAATTAGAAGGGGAAACAATAAATAAAACACAGGCAGAGAAAATCCTGGAGGTGGAAAACCAAGAAAAGAGAGCAGAAACTACAGACATGAGTGTCACCAATAGGATACAAGAGACAGAAGACCAAATCTCAGGCATGGAAGACTCAATTGAAGAAATCAATACAACCACCAAAGAGAATGAGAAATCTAAAAAAGTCCTCACTCATAACATCCAAGAAATCAAGGACTCAATGAAAAGATGGAACCTAAGAATTACAGGCATAGATGAAAGAGAAGACTCCATACTCCAAGGACCAGGAAACATTTTCAACAAAATCATAGAAGAAAATTTACCAAACCTAAAGAAAGAGATGCCAGTAAAAATCCAAGAGGCATACAGAACCACAAACAGATTGCATCAGAAAAGAAATTCTTCCCGCCACATAATAGTTGAAACCCCAAATATGCAGAACAAAGAAAAAATATTAAAAGCTGTAGGAGAAAAAGGCCAAGTAACATATAAGTGCAGACCCATCAGAATCACACCTCACTTTTCCTAAGAAGCTTTAAATGCCAGAAGGGCATGGTCTGATTTGCTACAAGCCCTAGGAGACCACAGGTGCCAGCCCAGATCACTGTACCCAGCAAAACTTTCAATTATCATAGACGGAGAAAACAACATATTCCACAAAAAACCCAAAATTCAGACAATATCTACCCACAAATCTAGCTCTACAGAAGATCCTTGAAGGAAAATTCCAACTAAGAGAAGATAACTACAGCCAAGAAAACACAGTAAACAAATAACTCTAATGCAGCTAAGCCAAAAGAAACACCCAAAGCACTACCACCACCTACATCAAAGTGGCAGGAAATAACAAGCTAGGATGATGAATACCCCTCAGCATCAATGGACTCAACTCAACAATAAAAAGACATAGACTTACAGATTGGATCTGTAAACAGCACCCATCATTTTGGTACATAAAGAAATGCACCACAACAGCAAAGATAGTCACTACCTCAGAGTAAAAGGTAGGGAAAATATTTTCCAAGAAAATGGTCCCAGGAAGCAAGCTGCAGTAGCCATCCTAATATCCAATAAAATAGACTTTCAACCTAAATTAATCAAAAAGGATACAGAAGGACACTACATACTTGTCAAAGGAAAAATTCATCAAGATGACATCTCAATACTGAATATCTATGCCCCAAACACAAGGGCACCTACATTTGTAAAAGAGACGCTACTAAATATTAAATCATGCATTGATCCCCATACACTAATAGTGGGAGACTTCAACACCCCACTCACACCAATGGACAGGTCATTGAAACAAACGCCAAACAGAGAAATAATGAGACTAACAGAGGTCATAAATCAAATGTACCTAACAGATACTATTAGAACATTTCACCCAAATTCAAAAGAATATACCTTCTTCTCAGCACCTCATGGAACCTTCTCCAAAATTGACCAAATACTCGGTCACAAAGCAAGCCTCAACAGACTCAAGAAAATTGAAATGACCCCTTGTATTTTATTGGACCATCATGGATTAAAGCTTGAATTCAACAACAACAGAAATACTGAAATGCCTACACATTCATGGAAATTAAAATCTCTCTACTCACATGTCAGCTCCTGACAGCACCCCCTATTCTACTCCAAATAGATGATGAACATCGAAGAATCTCTAATTGGAGATGGTTGAATTAGTGGCAAGCCTGTCACTTGGCAAGAAAAATCCCTTGCTTCAACTGTAGACAGATTGATGTCCAAAAAGGACAAAACGTTGAAGCAGGGAAGTTGACAACCTAGGTGTGCCAAGAGAGAGTAGACAAGTCCTTCATAATTCCTGCTTTACAGTTAATGTCTGTCAGAGAAATGGGGACAAATTGCTGAAGACTGATGCTCTATTGTATGGAGAGAAATTGGGAACTCTCCAGGCAGACAGTTGTATGCCATTTCTTAGATTTGGGACCTGCTGGCCCTGTACTTCCTGTATAATCAGATATATTTATCCTTCTCAGGTCTCTGAAGTGGTTGAAGACTAGATACCTAGAGTCTCATAGCTAAATTTTGAGTTATTTAGGAATTAAGAGGGTGTTCTGGATCTAAGAAGATGTTTTTAAAATGGAGATGCAAGCTAGGATGGAAGCTGAGTTCCATATAGATCTTTAAACTCATGGAGATGGTTGCATAGTAGAATGTTAAAGTCAGTTGCCAAATGCATATGGAATGGACATTGGGAATGTATGCTAACCTTATAATTCTCATAATTGTGGCCTAATTATTTTTGTTGTTTTGTATTGTATTTGTTATAAGAGAAAGAGAGAGTCCAATTTTTTGGACTGAAAGGGGGACTTGTTGGGGAGAAAAAGATATACCTTAAACTTGAAAAAAAAGGAAGTGGATTGGGGGGTGAGGGGAAAGGATGGGAGGGTGAGACTGGAGGGGGGAGTAAGGAGGGGATTGTGATGGAGATGTAACTTGAAGAAATAAAAAAAATTAAAATTAAAAAAAAAGAAAGGCAAAAAGTCACCATCAGAGAGTGGGTAGCCTGAGATTTGTTCTCCACAGGTAGGAGAGCCTCCATGTCATGAGCTCAGCTGAGTTAGGAGAAAGCAGTCAGAGTAACCAATTAAAGCACTTAAAAAAGGAAAAAAAAAACCTCTCTACATGATGACTATTGGGTCAGGGAAGAAATAAAGAAGGAAATCAAAGACTTACTAAAACTCAATGAAAAGGAAGGCACAACATACCCAAACCTATGGGTCACAATGAAAGCAGTGTTACATGAAAAGTTCATAGCACTAAGTGCCTTCAAAAAGAAAATTGTGACAGTGAATATTAGCAACTTAACAGCTGAACTGGAAGAGCTAGAAAAAGAAGAAGAAGAAGAAGAAGAAGAAGAAGAAGAAGAAGAAGAAGAA
>CAJQZJ010000512.1:694929-708067 GCA_907164525.1 Lophiomys imhausi | reverse complement strand
AGAAGAAGAAGAAGAAGAAGAAGAAGAAGAAGAAGAAGAAGAAGAAGCAAAGACTCCCGAGAGGAGCAGACAGCAGGAAATCATCAAACTTAGGACTAAAATCAACAACTTAGAAACAAAAAGAACAGTACAAAGAATTGAAGAAACCAAGAGTTGGTCCTTTGAGAAAATCAACAAAATAGAAAAACCCTTAGCCAAACTAATTAAAAGGCAGAGGGAAAATACCCAAATCAACAATCAGAAATGAAAAGGGAGAAATAACAACAGACATTAGAGGAAATCCAAAGAATCTTTAGGACTTACTTCAAAATCCTGTATTCCCCAAAATTTGCAAATCTACGTGAAATGGACAACTTTCTTGATAGATTCCACCTACCAAAGCTGAATCAAGATCATGTTAACAAACTAAACAGTCCTATAACCCCTATAACCCCTGTAACCAGGAAATAGAAGCAGTCGTTAAAAGTCTCCCAACTAAAATAAGCCCAGAGCCAGATGGCTTCACCACAGAATTCTACAAGATCTTCCTTCAAAGAAGAGCTAAAAGCAATACTCTTCAAACTCTTCCACAAAATAGAAACAAAATGAACACTGCCAAACTCATTCTATGAGGCCACAGTCACTCTGATACCTAAACCACACAAAGACTCAACAAAGAAAGAGAATTTCAGACCAATTTCCCTCATGAACTTAGATGCTAAAATACTCAGCAAAATACTTCTATACTGAATCCAAGAACACATCAAAAGTATCACACACCATGATCAAGTAGGCTTCATCCCAGGAATGCAGGGCTGGTTCAACATATGAAAATCCATTAACATATAAACAAGATGAAAGAAAAAAATACATGATCATTTCATTAGATGCAGAAAAATAACTTGACAAAAATCTAACACCCCTTCATGCTAAAAGTCCTGGAGAGAGCTGGCATACAAGGACCATACCTAGAAATAATAAAGGTGATATACAGCAAGTCAGTAGCCAACATCAAATTAAATGGAGAGAAACTTAAAGCATTTCCTCTAAAATCAGGGACAAGGGAAGGATGCCCACTCTCCCCACACCTCTTCAACATAGTACTTGAAGTTCTAGCCAGAGCAATAAGACAACTAAAGGAAATCAAGGAGATACAAATTGGAAAGGAAGAATTCCAACTATCCCTATTTGTAGATGATATGATAGTATAAGTAAGTGACCCCGAAAATTCCACCAGAGAACTCCTACAGCTGATAGACTCATTCAGCAAGGTGGCTGGATACAAAATTAACTCAAAAAATCCATAGCCCTTCTTTACACAAAAGATAAATGGACTGAGAAAGAAACTAGGGAAACACACCCTTCACAATAGCCACAAATAATATGAAATACCTGGGGGTAACTCTAACCAAGCAAGTGAAAGACATGTATAACAAGAACTTCAAGTCCTTGAAGAAAGAAATTGAAGAAGATATCAGAAGTTGGAAAGAAATTTCCCATTCTTGTGGACAGGTAGGATCAACTTAATAAAAATGGGCATCCTAAAAAAAGCAATATACAGACTCAATTCAATTCCCATCAAAATACCAACACAATTCTTTACAGACCTTGAAAGAATAACTCTCTACTTCACATGGGAAAAACAAAAAAACCCTGAATAGCTAAATCAATCCTTTACAATAAAAAACATCTGGACGTATCACCATCCCAGATTTCAAGCTGTACTATAGAGCAACAGTAATAAAAACAGCATCGTATTGGTATAGAAACAGATAAGTTGATCAATGGAATTGAATTGAAGACCCAGAAATACACCTATGGTCACTTAATTTTGACAAAGAAGCCAAAACCATACAATGGAGAAAGGACAGCATCTTCAACAAATGGTGCTGGACTAGCTGGGTTTCAACTTGTAAAAGAATGCAAATAGACCCATATTTACACCTTGCACAAAACTTAAGTCCAAGTGGATCAAAGACCTTAACATAAACCCCAACACAATAAATCCAATAGAAGAGAAAGTGGGGAAAATCCTGGAATTCATTTGTACAGGTACAACTTCCTGAGCAGAAAACCAATAGTTCAGGCTCTATGACCAACAATCAATAAATGGAACCTCATGAAACTGAAAAGCTTCTGTAACGCAAAAGACATTGTCATTCGAACAAAATAGCAACCAACAGATTGGGAAAAGATTTTTAGCAACCCCACATCTGACAGAGGGCTAATATCCATAATTTACAAAGAATTCAAGAAATTAAATGCCAAGAAACCAAATAACTCAATCAAAAAAAAAAATGGGGAATAGAGCTAAACTGAGAATTCACAAAGGAGGAATCTAAAATGGCTGAGAGACACCTGAAGAAATGCTCAACATCCTTAATCATCAGAGAAATGCAACTCAAGATGACTCTGAGATTCCATCTCACTCCCGTCAAAATGGCTAAGATCAGACACTCAAAAGACAGCATATGGTGGCGAGGCTGTGGAGAAAGGGGAACACTCCCACATTGCTGGTGGGATTGCAAACATGTACAACCACTATGGAGATTAGTCTGGTGATATCTTAGAAAACTTGGAATAGCTCTACCTCAAGATCCAGCCATACCACTCCTGGGCATATATCTAAAAGATTCATCACCAATCCACAGGGATATCTCCCCAACTGTATTCATAGGAACTTTATTTCTAATAGCTAGAAACTGGAAACAACCCAGATTCCCTTCAATCGAAGAATGGATAAAAAAAAAAACTGTGGTACATTTACACAATGGAATACTAATCAGCTATCAGAAACAAGGAAATCATGCAAATTACAACCAAATGGATGGAACTAGAAAAGCTCATCATGAGTGAGCTAACCCGGACTCAGAAAGATACACATGGCATCTATTCACTTATAACTGGATTTTAGCCATTATAGTATAGTCTATTGATTGTACTATAGAATAGTACAATCAATAGACCCAAAAGAGCAGGAACAAGGACTTGGATACCTGTCAGTGGGATGTCCCAACCTAGTGGAACTGCCATGTATGCCTCCCATGCAAAAGGAAACTCTGAGACCTTATGTGAGTAACGAACTTAGGGGAACTGATACATGGAGACATGCCACACCAGAAGGATGGGATGGGTGGGAGAGTTGGTAGAGATTGGGAGGGAGGGGTCGGGAGGGGATGGAGGGAGGGGATAAAAAAAAGAAACAAGAAAAAGGATAGAGTATAAGCAGGGTTCTGTCCCCATTTGATCAGAAAAGCCATAATTATCAGGGGCATTCGGGCAAAGTAACACATTCTTGCAACAGTCCTAGAGCTAACAATAACTTGATAATATCATACGCAATAACAATCTTGTGACTGGGAGCAGTAGAGGGCCAGATTCCAGTCTCTGATTCTACAAGACCAAGTAATTATGGGAAAAAAATTATTTCTTAGAACTTTCTAAAGTTTCTTCTTTTCTAAGAAGGGCCAATAAATCTTCAGGTACTACCTTGAGGAACCTTTTGTTTTAATGAGACAAGAATCTTGGTAGGTAGCTAGAGTTGACCTGGAACTCATGATCTTCCCACCTCTGCCTCCAGAAGGCTGCAAATACAGATGTGTGCCACCATGCATGGCACTGAAGGAGACTTGGTGAGATCTAAAAGTTCTAAAATCTGCTAATTATTAAGCAGAATGCAAAAATGTGGGCGACAGTTCTTATAGCCACCTAATGTGAATGTGTTCAATTATTGTGAAAGCTGCATTAACGAGTCCATTTGAATCCATGTTAGTTTAATAAATATGGCAACATCTGCCTAAGTATTTGGTTTTGTATATGATAAATGTATCTTTTGCCAAAACTATATTCTCTACCTAAAGCCACAGGAGGTTGGAAATCACATAAGCCTATTAGGGTCATTCCATTGTCATCTCCTTTTTTATGTAAAATTTGCAAATGAATAATTATATTACATCAAAATTAAATGTTTTTCCCAGCTTTTTCCAAACTTCCAAAGCTCTGTTCCAGACAATGAAGGGAAGTAGATATGTCTGGGAAACTGCAGTTTTTCCACTTCTTCAGCTGAAACCCATTATTAAATGCGAGAGGTTTGCTTTCATCCCATCCTTTGGTCTTTCAAGTCTTATCCTCTCTTTCCTATCAATTCATTTATTATTTTTTTCATCCACAAACATGCTGGTGTATCTCCTATATGTTAGGATATGTGCATGTACATTGGAGTAAAGTCCCCCTGTTCTTCTTCTCATGGAGCTCTGGGTATAATAGTTAAGATTGGCATGACAAAGCGAAAGTGTGACATGAGAGAATAAGTTACTGGGTTTAAGGCAAGTCTGAAGAGGTGAGGCTGGAGAGGGTGGTGAGGGCTTACAAGGAAATGTGAAGGATATAGGAAAATATTCTAATGGTATTCAAAAAGATAATGACATGATCAGATTTACAGTTTGCTGAAAGCTAACTTTCCTTTTATCATATGTCAGGAGGCATTTTAAAGATTTTTACATGCAATCTGAACTCATTTAATCCTTATAACTACACCATGAAGTAGATACTACTATTTTACCTTCTTCCCTGCTTGTCCTTTTTGACATCTTGCCTGATTGACTTGAAGTAAGCCTATTAGGGAAATGAAGCCCAACACAAGAGAGTTAAGTGCAAAGTCAGACAAAACAGTTTGTAAACAAATTATGAGCTTGTAAACAAACCAGTGCCCATATGCTGAGCAACAATCCATTCCTCCTCATGAACAGACTTCTAGATGCTACTCACAGGAGAATCGATGGAGAAACAAGAAGAGCAGCTGGGAGCCCACAGCAGCTGTGCAGTGAAGGGTGCTAGTGGTAGTACGTATGGAAAGAAATGTATTGAGTCAAAAACTGTTGAAAATAAAAATCAGTAGCTGTCAACTTTGGCTGTACATTGAATCACTTGAGTTTTTTAAAGCGCATCTGAGCTGAGAAGGTAGCTCACTGATTAAAGCCCTTGCAGTGCAAGCATAAAAGCCACAGTATGGATCCTCAGAACCCACATAAATCCCAGGTGTATGTGTGGCAGGCCTGTAATCCCAAACTCAGAAGGTGGAGAAAGTGATTTGAGAACAAGCTGACTAAGGAAATTAGCTATAACGGGGAGCTATTAGTTTGACTGAGCAAACTTGCCTCAATGAAAGAGGTGAAAGACCATTCAAGTATGATTCTTACATCAACCTCATTATTTGTGCCTCTGCACTCCCTCACACATGTTCCAATACACTTTTTTTTTTGGTTTTTCGAGACAGGGTTTCTCTGTGTAGCCCTGGCTGTCCTGGACTCACTTTGTAGACCAGGCTGGCCTCGAACTCTCAAATATCCACCTGCCTCTGCCTCCCAAGTGCTGGGATTAAAGGCATGCGCCACCACTGCCCGGCTTCAATACACTTAAAAACATGCATACACACAGAAAATAGAGAAAAGTAGAAGAAAACATGCCTGGCTTATCCTCTTCTTTTTAGAACTTATTCATGAATTTCTGTGTATGTACGGCACACCATGTGTGTACCTGTATCTCCAGAAGTAAGAAGAGGGTGTCAGATCCCCTAGGGAGTTATGAGCTTCTTTATGTGGGTGCTTGGAGCTAAACTTGCATCCTGAGAAAGAACCCAGTTCTTCTATAAGAGCAGTTAGTGCTTTTAACTGCAGAGCCATCTCTTCAGCCCCAACCTCTCCTTTGAGACAGCATCTTACCATGTATGACAGGCTGACCTCAAACTTGTGATCCTCCTGCCTGTGTTTTCCAAATCCTGGAATCATAGGCATGCACCAACATACCTGGCTGGTACTGGAATTTTTAAAACTACTCAGATACTCCAATATACAGGTAAAGATAAGAACCACTATATACTCCACATCACAATCCACCATGAAGAGAAGTCAGGGCAGGAGTTGAAGGTAAAAACCCTGAAGTAGAAACTGAAGCAGAGACCATGAAGAAATACTTTTTTATTTTTTGGCTTTTCAAGACAGGGTTTCTCTGTGTAGCCCAGCTACCCTGGAACTCACTCTGTAGACCAGGCTGGCCTTGAACTCAGAGATCCACCTGCCTCTGCATCCCAAGTGCTGGAATTAAAGGCATGCAATACCACACCCAGAAATTACAGACAGCTGTGAACTGCCATGTGGGTGCTGGGATTTGAACCCGGGTCCTTTGGAAGAAGAGCCAGTGCTCTTAACCACTGAGCCATCTCTCCAGCCCCAATAAATACTTTTTATTGGTTTGCTCTCCAGATTCTTCAGCTACCTTTCATATAACTGCCAGAATCACCTGCCTAGGTGTAGCACTGCCCATCATGGACTGGGGCCTTCCCATTTCAATCAAGAAAAAAATGCCCTACAGTGTTGCCTACAAGCCAATCTGATGGATATATTTTCTCAACTAAAACTCTCTTCCTAGATGACTCTAGCTTGTGTGAAGCTCACAAAAAGTCCAACCAGCACAGAAGTCAATCAGGCAAGATGTCAAAAAGGACAAGCAGGGAAGAAGGCTAGATTAGTAAAATAAATGGAAATGCAGGAGCAGAGTTAGGAGCATGAGGAAACTGATAGACATTTAAAAATAGTTATTGTAAAAAGTGAGACAATGAATGCATTACTATGCTACATCTGAAGGACTACCTGAAGCAGGTAATCACGAATTTACAGTGGAATAAATTTGCCTCATGTACATTTTATGGCCACACTAGGCTACCTCAGAAAATGCGTAAAGACAAGTTGGTAATTTGAGTTTACTTACATTTAACAATTTCCTACAAACCAGGCATGGTGGTGGATGCCTTTAATCCCAACACTCAGGAAGCAGAGGCAGGTGGATCTCCATGAGTTCAAAGACAGCCTGGTGTACAGAGTGAATTCCAGGACAGCCAGGACTGTTAAACAAAGAAACCCTGTCTCGAAAAACTTAAAAAAAAAATTCCTAGATAGAAGGGTGAATTAATGAGATTTCTTCTAACATGCTCCTTCACTGGTAGGTAAGGAAAAATACATTCTTGTGCTATGTAAGTGGCTTTGATACTTGAGAATGAGTGTTCTCATACATGGTGTTCAGTGGGAAAATAAGATGGGGGGGGGCTCGATGGTCATGAAGAATAATTACAATAGAGCAATTATAGTAATGAGAAGTATTATGCAAGATAGAAGGAGGGACCATATAAATAAGGGAAAGTCAAGGAATAAGGCAGTGAGAAAAAAATCTGAGCAAAATAAAACTCTAGAAATCCTGAACAGAACACCAATAATGTGGGCACTAAGATCAACAGTTAATAAATGAGATTGAATTAAACTGAAAAGCTTCTGTAAGGCAAAGGACACCATCAAAAGGACAAAATAGGAGCCTACATTATGTGAAAAGATTTTTGCCAACTCCTTACCTGACAGAAGCCTAATATCAAAAATATATAAAGAACTCAAGAAACTAGACATCAGTAAACCAATTAATCCAGATATAAACAGAGAATTTTCACAGAGGAACCTCAAATGGCTAAGAAGCACTTAAAGAAATGTCCAATATCCTTAGCAGTCAGGGAAATGTAAATCAAAATTACTTTGAAATTCCATCTCACATCTGTCAGAATGGCTAAAATAAAAAACATAATTGACAGCTCATGCTGGCAAGGCTGTGGAGCAAGGGGGACTCTCCTCCATTGCTGGTGGAACTGCAAACTTGTACAGCCACTTTGGAAATCAATATGGCAGTTTCTCAGAAAACTGGAAATCAATTTACCACAAGACTCAGTTATACTACTTCTGGGCATATTCCCAAAAGATGCTTCACCATACCACAAGGACATTTGTTAAACTATGTTCATAGCTGCTTTATTCATAGCAGCCAGAAATTGGAGACAACCTATATGCCCCTCAATCAAAGAATGGATAAAGACAATGTGATACATTTACAGAATGAAATACTACTACTCAGCTGTTAAAAACAATGACATCATAAAATTTTCAGGCAAATGTATATGACTAGAAAAAAATTCACACAGACTCAGAAAGACAAACATGGTAATTGCTCATTTATAAGTGAACATTAGCTATTAAGTAAAGGATAACCATGCTACAATCCAGAGACTCAGAGAAGCTAAGTAATAAGGAGAGTTCAAGGGGGTCAGATATATGGATCTCCCTGGAAAGGAGAAATAGAACAGATTTTTCAGGTAGACTGGGGACAGGTGGGGATGGGAACAGGAGGGTTCAAGCAGGTGTGGGGGTTAGAGGTAAAGAGACATGACTGGAATTGGGAGTCACTTTTGGGGGAATGTAAAAACCTAGTACAGTAGAAACTCCTTGGAATCTGCAAAAGTGTCCCTAGCAAAGTGTCCTAATGGATGGAGGATACAGAGCTAGAACTGGTCATCTTCTATAACCAGGAAAGGCTCTCAGCATTGAGACTGTAACATCAACTTAGCCACAAAAACTACGATCTAAAATATGTTCTACCTACAGGATGTGTTGGGGGGGGTAATGGTAGTATAGAACGTGTGGGAGTGGCCAACTAATGACTGGTCCAACTTGAGGCTCAAATCATGAGAGGGAGTCCACACCTAACACTGCATGGATGGCCAAGAGCTAGGGGCTGGGTTGCCCAGAGACCCAGGATAGAACCAAATACAATTTGTAAAAAAAGTAATTGAAATGATTCCTAATGATATTCTGCTACATTCATAGATCAGTACCTAGCCCAATTGGTATCAGAGAGGTATCCTCCAGCAACTGCTGGGAGCAGTTGCAGAGACCCACAGCCAAACATTAGGAGGAAGTAGGAGAGCCCCAAAGAGGGAAAGAAGGATTTTAAGAGCCAGAGGGGTTGAGGATACCATGAGAACACGACTCACTGAATCAACTAAGCAGGGCTTATAGGGGGGTTCACAGAGACTGAAGTAATAATCACAAACCTTGTATGGATCTGAGCTAAGTCCTCTGCCTATATGTTATTATTGTATATAGCTTGGTGTACTTGTGGGACTCCTAACAGTGGGAGGTACCTTTGATGCTTTTGTCTGCCCTTGGGACCCTTTTCCTCCTACTGTGTCTCTTTGTCCAGTCCTTTTTTTTTAATAATTTATTTTTATTTCTTCAAGTTACATCCCAGTCACAATCCCCTCCCTACTCCCCCCTCCAGTCCCACCCTTCCACCCTCCTCCCCCTCAACCCCCCATCCTCTTCCATTCTTTTTTTTCTTTAGTTTAAGGTATTTCTTTTTTTCCCCCCAACAGCTCTCCCTTTCAGTCCAAAAAATGGTTCTTTTTCTTATAACTATAAATACAATACAAAACAACAGAAATAAATAGGCCACAATTATAAGAGTTATATGGCTTAGCATACATTCCCAATGTCCAGTCCATATGTATTTGGCACCTGACTTTAACATTCTACTCTCTAACCATCTCCATGTGTTTAAAGTTCTATATCTAACTCAGCATTAACACTAACTTGCCTCATAATTTTAAAAATACCTTCTTAGATCCAGAACACCCTCTTGATTCCTAAACAACTCAAAATTTAACTATGAGACTCTAGCTATCTATTCTTCAACCACCTCAGAGACCTGAGAAGGATAAATATATCTGATTATATAGGAAGTGCAAGGCCTGCAGCTTCCAAAACTAAAAATGACATACCAGTAGCTGCCTGGACAGTTCCCATGAAATGGCAAATTTTGACCTCTCGCTACCAACTGACATAAACTGTTTAGGATAATTAAGAAACGGAAACTAATAGTCATGAAAACGTGTCATTTTGTTAGTTACTATGACAGTCTATCACAGTTATTTTCTAAGCTACTCAGAAATCAAGTTGCTAAGAGATAAGCAATATTTGCTTATCTAAATATAAGAGATAGATAGGGCATCTTCAAAAACCTCAAGAGATCTGCAGATTATGGCATTCAAAGATGTTTTCTTAACTTAAGATTTTTTGATATCGAGACATGTCAGCTCCTGACAGCACCCCCTATTCTACTCCAAGGAGAAGATGAGCATCGAAGAAGCTCCAGTGGGAGATGATTGAATTGGTGGTAAGCAGTTCTCATGGCAAGAAAAAACCCCTTGCTTCTACTGTAGACAGACTTCTGTCCAAAAAGGACAAAACTTGGAAGCAGATAAGTCGACAGCCTAGCTCTGCCAAGACAGGGTAGGTAAGTCCTTCATAACTCCTGCTCTACAATCAATGTTTGTCAGAGAAATGGGGCAAAATGGCTGAAGATTGATGCTGTAATGTATGGACAGTCTTTTTTTAATAAATACTTTATTTTTTTTTCTTCAAGTTACATCTCAGTCACAAACCCTTCCCAATTCCCCCTTTCTGTCCCACCCTTCTACCCTCTACTCCCCAACATCTTCCCCTTTCAGTCCAACAAATGGTTCCTTCTCTAATAACAGTAAATACTATACAAAACAACAGAAATAAATATGCCACATTTATGAGTGTTAAATGGCCCAGTATACCTTCCCAAGTCCAGTTCATACATATTTGGCCCCTGACGTTAACATTCTACCATCTAACCATCTCCATGAATTTAAAGTTCTATAACTGACTTAGTTTTCATACTAACTTGCATCACTATTATAACCATCTTCTTAGATCTAGAACATCCTCTTGATTCCTAAACAACTCAAAATTTAACTATGAGACTCTAGCTGTCTATTCTTCAACCACCTCAGAGACCTGAGAGGGATAAATATATCTCCTTATATAGGAAGTGCAGGGCCTGCAGCTTTCAATACTAAGAAATGACAAACCAGTGACTGCCTGGACAGTTCCCCTTTTCTCTCCACACATTCCAGCATCAGTCTTCAGTCTTTTCGTTCTGTTTCTCTGACACACATTGATTGTAGAGCAGGAATTATGAAGAACTTACCCAACCTGTCTTGGCAGAGCTAGGCTGTCGACTTCCCTGCTACCAAGTTTTGTTCTTTTTGGACAGCAGTCGGTCTGCAGTTGAAGTAAGGAGTTTTTCCATGCCAAGAGATAGGCTTGCCACTAATTCAACCATCTCACACTGGAGATTCTTCGATGCTTATCTTCTACTTGGAGTAGAATAGGGGGTGCTGTCAGGAGCTGATATGTCTCAATATAAAAAAAAAATCTTAATTTAAGATAACGTCTTTGAATGCCATATTCTGCAGATCTCTTGGGGTTTTTGAAGATGCCCTATCCGTCTCTTGTATTTAGATAAGCAAATGTTGCTTGTCTCTTAACAACTTGATTACTGAGTAGTTTAGAGAATATCTGTGATAGACTGTCACAGTAGCTAACAAAATGACATGTTTGCATGACTAGGAGTTTGTTTTTCTTAACTATCCTAAACAGTTTTAGATGGTTGGTATCAAGAGGCCAGAGCTTCACATTTTATTTTTAAGTATCTCTATGTACAATACCATTAGGAAGCGTTACCTTTAATTTTGTATCAATATGCAAAGATCTATTCAATTGTGGCTAAATATACTCTTAATTTTGTATCAATATACAAAGATCAATGCCTATGTAGCCCAATACAATCTTAATATTACGTCCATATACAAGGGTCAATACCATTGTGGCCAATTATAATCTTAATTTTGTATCAATATACAAAGATCAATACTGACGTAGTCCAATATGATCTTATTTTGGCACAATAAACAATGGTTTGATCCACTTGGAATTAAGTTTTGTATAAGGTGATAGGTATGGGTCTAATTTCATTCTTTTGCAAGTGGACATCCAGTTGGACCAACAACATTTGTTGAAGATGCTATCCTTCTTCCATTGTGCGGTTTTGGCTTCTTTGTCAAAGATTAGTTGGCCATAGGTGTGTGGGTCCATGTTTGGGTCTTCAATTCGATTCCATTGATCCACTGGTCTGTTTCTATACCAGTACCATGCTGGTTTTATTACTATTTCTCTGTAGTACAGCTTTAAATCTGGGATGGTGATACCTCCAGATGCTTTTTTATTGTACAGGATTGATTTAGCTATTCTGGGCTTTTTGTTGTTCCATATGAAGTTGAGAATAGCTTTTTACAGGTCTATAAATAATTGTGTTGGTATTTTGATAGGAATTGCATTGAATCTATATATTACTTTTGGTAGTATAGCCATTTTCATTATGTTGATCTTACCTATCCATGAGCTTGGGAGTTCTTTCAATCTTCTAAAGGCCTCTTCCATTTCTTCTTCCGGGGCTTGAAGTTCTTGTTGTATAGGTCCTTAACTTGCTTGGTTAGAGTTACCCCCAGGTATATTATATTGTTTGTGGCTATTGTGAAGGGGGTTGTTTCCCTTATTTCTTTCTCAGTATATTTGTTTGTTGTATAAAGAAGGGCTTCTGATTTTTTTGAGTTAGTTTTGTATCCAGCCACCTTTCTGAAGTTGTTTATCATCTGTAAGAGTTCTCTGGTGGAATTTTTGGGGTCGCTTATGTATACTAACATATCACCTGCGTATAGGGATAATTTGACTTCTTCATTTCCAATGTTTATCCCTTTGATCTCCTTTAGTTGTCTTATTGCTCTAGCAAGGACTTCAAGTACTATATTGAAGAGATATGGTGAAAGTGGACATCCTTGTCTTGACCCTGAGTTTAGAGGAAATGCTTCAAGCTTCTCTCCATTTAATTTGATGTTCACCATTGGCTTGCTGTATATTGTCTTTATTATTTCTAGGTATGGTCCTTGTATGCCTGTTCTCTCCAGAACTTTTAGCATGAAGGGGTGTTGGATTTTGTCAAATGCTTTTTCTGCATCTAGCGAGATTATCATGTGGTTTTTTTCTTTCATCTTTTTTATATGGTCTATTTCATTGATAGACTTTCATACATTGAACCATCCCTGCATTCCTGGGATGAAGTCTACTTGATCATGATGTATGATACTTTTGATGTGTTCTTGAATTCGGTTTGCTAGTATTTTACTAAGTATTTTTGCATTTATGTTCCTGAGGGAGATTGGTCTGAATTTCTCTTTTTTTGTTGGGTCTTTGTGTGGTTTAGGAATCAGAATGACAGTGGCCTCATAGAATGAGTTTGGCAGTGTTCTTTCTGTTTCTATGTGGTGGAAGAGTTTGAAGAGTAACGGTGTTAGTTCCTCTTTGAAGGTCCGGTAGAATTCCGTGCTAAAGCCATCTGGCCCTGGGCTTTTTTTTGGTTGGGA
>CAJQZJ010000512.1:629749-639929 GCA_907164525.1 Lophiomys imhausi | reverse complement strand
ATATATTAATGCAAAATTAAGATTGTATAGGGCTACATCGGTATTGATCTTTGTATATTGATACAAAATTAAGATTATATTTGGCCACAATGGTATTGACCCTTGTATATTGATGTAAAATTTAGATTGTATTGGGCTACATCGGTATTGATCTTTGTATATTGATACAAAATTAAGATTATATTTGGCCACATTGGTATTGATTTTTGTATATTGATACAAAATTAACGTAACGCTTCTTAAAGGTATTGTTCGTAGTAATACTTAAAAATGAAATGTCAAGTTTTGACCTCTTGCTACCAACCGACATAAACTGTTTAGGATAATTAAGAAACGGAAACTAACATTCATGAAAACGTGTCATTTTGTTAGTTACTATGACAGTCTATCACAGTTATTTTCTAAGCTACTCAGAAATCAAGTTGTTAAGAGACAAGCAATATTTGCTTATCTAAATATTACAGATAGGGCATCTTGAAAAACCTCAAGAGATCTGCAGAATATGGCATTCAAAGATGTTTTCTTAACTTAAGATTTTTTGATATCGAGACATGTCAGCTCCTGACAGCACCCCCTATTCTACTCCAAGTAGAAGATGAGCATCGAAGAATCTCCAGTGGGAGATGATTGAATTGGTGGTAAGCCTTTCTGTTGGTAAGAAAAACCCCTTGCTTCAACTGTAGACAGACTTCTGTCCAAAAAGGACAAAACTTGGAAGCAGATAAGTCGACAGCCTAGCTCTGCCAAGACAGGGTAGGTAAGTCCTTCATAATTCCTCCTCTACAATCAATGTCTTTCAGAGAAATGGGGCCAAATGGCTGAAGATTGATGCTGTAATGTATGGAGAGAAAATGGGAACTGTCCATGCAGCAACTGGTATGTCATTTCTTAGTTTTGGAAGCTGCAGGCCCTGCAATTCCTATATAGTCAGATATATTTATCCCTCTCAGGTCCCTGAGGTGGTTGAAGAATAGATAGCTAGAGTCTCATAGTTAAATTTTGAGTTGTTTAGGAAACAAGAGGGTGTTCTGGATCTAAGAAGATTTTTTTAAAATTGTGAAGCAAGTTAGTATGAAAGCTGAGTTAGATATAGAACTTTAAACTCATGGAGATGGTTAGATAGTAGAATGTTAAAGTCAGGTGCCAAATATATATGGACTGGACATTGGGAATGTATGCTAAGCCATAAAACTCTTATAATTGTGGCCTATTTATTTCTGTTGTTTTGTATTGTATTTATAGTTATAAGAAAAAGAACCATATTTTGGGACTGAAAGGGAGAGCTGTTGGGGGGAAAAGAAATACCTTAAACTAAAAAAAGGAAGGGAAGAGGATGGAGGGTCGAGGGGGAGGAGGGTGGAAGGGTGGAATTGGAGGGGGGAGTAGGGAGGGGATTGTGATTGAGATGTAACTTGAATAAATAAAAAATAAATTATTAAAAAAAAGAAAATTGAAATTTCATTTCTTTTTAAGGTTGAGTAATGTTCTATTGAATGAATGTAAACTATTTTACTTATCCATCTAACCACTGACAGACATTTATTTGAGTTCTTCTACCTTTTGGCCATTATGAGAAATACTATTATGAACATTGGAATATGAATAGTTATGAGTAAAAAACAATACTGAAAATAACACTACACAAAGACCCCATTTATATGTAGCATGCATGTGCATTCATCATGTTCATAGATATGAAAGTTAGAGTATCAAAAGTGATTTGAGGGGGCTGGAAATATGGCACATTTATTAAGAGCACATGCTTCTCGTACAGTGGTCATAAATTTGGTTTCCAGCAGCTACATTGAGTGGCTCGCAACCACCTGTACCTCAAGCTCCAAGGAATCTGATACAGTGACCCTTGTGGACACTCACACTCATATGCACATACCCCCCCACACTCATAATTTAAAATAAATATCTTTTAAAAGTGATCGAATAGATATAATCAAACATTTTAGGTATCTCTAGAATGAGAATAGAGTGGGGCAGAAATGGAGTCTATAAATTATATTATTCTTATGTTTTTGTATTTTTCCAGAAAATAATAGGTCGATTCACATTTTAAGGAATTTTGAAATGCAATTAAAATAATGATGAAGATTTCTGGCATCTGACAGGCTGAGAGTAAAACATATTTAAAGAAATATTTTTTTAAATCTAATAGGAAAAAAAGTTTGAAGGCTATGGATAACATTGTAATGTCGATTCACGACCAGAGAGGGGTAGTAGAGAGCCATGAAGTTGCAATGACAGAAAACTGATTGAGGTAAAACTTCCAATTCTCAGACTAGAGGCACTGTTATTTTCATGGTAAAGGTACTGGCAAGACACTAGGAATAAGACAATCAAATATAACAGAAGAAATTAGGACATCACTAAATGTTCAACTCTAGAGAAAAAAGGGAGAGAAATCTGCATCGGGCATTCTTTGCTAAGAATCACGCTACAGTGATCTAGGAGCAGTGTTCTGGACCAGATGATCTTGAAAGTTTCCTAGGGTCTGTGTGCCATGAGACTATTTAGAAAGACCCAGCTGTGTCATTGAACCCTGTACCTTTACTTGTTATAGTAAAAATAACCTTGCATACTGGAGATGTATGACTGGGATTAGGGTAAGTGCAGGTTCAGGTCCATCTTAAAAATGTGTGATACAGTGCTGGAGAAATGGCTCAGCAGTTAAAAGTGTTTGCTGCTCTTCTAGAGTATTAGAGTTTGGTTCCCAATACTTACATGGTAGCTCACAAATGCCTGTAATTCAGGTCCCAGGGGATCCTATACCCTCTTCTGGAGTCATGAACACACACACACACACACACACACACACACACACACACACACACTTGATATTCCTGGAATTCTTTGTACCAATTTTTATGTTGTAAAATACTGAATTAAAATATCATTTCTCTTAATAAATTAGTTTGTAGGCATCCCTTAAATTATGTGCAGTAGTTAAACATCTCACTGGGCCTAACCCTAATCCTTGTTACAATAAACTAATAAAAACTGGCAATATAAAAGCAAAACTTAGGGCTATAAAATGGATCTGCTGGTAGATGTGGTGGGATCATGTAAGTAATCCCAGCAATTGGGGCTTGAGACAAGAGGATCACTGTGAATTTGAGGCCAGCCTGGACTACAAAGTGAGTTCCAGGCCAGCTGTGCTACAGAATCATATCATCTCTTTTAAAAGAGGGGTATGGAGAAAGAAGAGAACCCCAATATATATATATATATATATATATATATATATATATATTACATCTGTTATGCATTCCTAAATTTTTAATTTTATCCCAGAATTTCTGAGCATGAAATAAGTGATTTTAAAAAGCTATTCATGTAAACTTGCAGATGAAATAAAACTTTATAAATCTATGTTAAAACAAAAAAGTAAATAGTTTCTATATCCTTTGTAAATGTGAAATAGTAGAGCTCCAAATAACTCAGAAGGTAATTTTGAAAGACTTTCTTTAATTTTAAAAATGAGCCAGGCATGGTGGTGCACACCTTTAATCCCAGCACTCAAGAAGCAGAAGCAGGTGGGTCTCTATGAGTTCTAGATCATCCTGATCTACATAGTGAGTTACAGATCAACCAGGGCTACACAGTGAGACTCAGTCTCAATAAATGAGTGAATGAATGAATGAGTGAATGGATTATTAATGAATTAACTAACAGTTGACAGATACATTCTTTTACTATGTAGGCACCAGTAAAGATTAAAAGCAAGGTCTATTTTCCAATGACTATTTACCTTTCTCTTTAATTTTCTCATAGTCCATCCATTTTACAAAATTCAACTCCAATACTGTTTACCCAATTTAACTGGCACTAGTCCTCCTTGATGAAATTAAACCTCTTATTTTCAGCTCTACTAGCAGCCTTAACACACAAGTGCTTTTCTCTAATGTTCCCCACACAGCTCTCTCTACCACTGAAGTTTCCATGACACAGAAGCCCTACTTGTGAATTGAATACTACCAATTCAAGATGATGCAACACAAAATTACAAGAGCAAATCCGTTTGAGCAAATGCAGTCTGTGTTTCCTATTGCCATATATCTGTAATGCAGATATATCTCTCCAGGAGAAATGTCTTACCTATAGAACTTCCTTGATATATAGTGATACAGAAACCAGGGAAGACAAAAATAGGGTAAATAAAGAGAGACCAGGATATGTGCTAAGCAAAGCATCTCCTGATGTAATTGTTTTAGGAGCCTAGGCTCAGAGCCCTGAGATGAGTCACCTCCTTGAATACGATATGCTGGTCCATTAGTCATATACTGACAGAATGTTGTCAGGGAAAACTCCTCAACAAATTGAATGCTCTCTTATCTAGAGCTCTGATTAACATCTATTTTCCAAGTCACATTAATCATGATGATTAATTTCTTAACTTAATAAGCATATCACCTGCCGGGCGGTGGTGGCGCATGCCTTTAATCCCAGCACTTGGGAGGCAGAGGCAGGCGGATCTTTGTGAGTTCGAGGCCAGCCTGGTCTACAAAGCGAGTCCAGGACAGCCAGAGATATTCAGAGAAACCCTGTCTCAAAAAACCAAAAAAAAAAAAAAATAAGCATATCACCTACTATAGAAATAGCTTTATCATTAAGGAAAATATTTTTTCTCATTATCCAGAAAAGGCACACAATTCCTAATTGTTGTCACATGTGATAGTTTCTTTAGTCTCTCCATTCCCTACAGTATCTGTTTTCAGCCTTCTTTACTGTCCTCAGACCTCTTCCCTACCTCCTTTAATATGACTTGTACTTTTCCATGGCACAATTCCATTGTACACATATATGACATTTTCTTGGTCAATTCATTTGTTGTTGGATGCCAAGGTTGGTTCCATAACACAGTTATTATGAAAACAGTGTTACAATAAACATTGATGTGAAAGTATGTCTGCAATATGTTGACCTTGGGATACCTTGGGATATCTAACAATGGTATACCTAGGGAGTGGGAAGGTTGTACCTTCTAAGTACATTATATGCTTACATGAAAATGGCCTTTCTTGGGATTACTGTAATAGGTCCATATAAGAGTGCAAACTGGATGAACTATGGAGAGCAAGCAAGTAATCACCATTCTTCCATGTTCTTTGTTTCAGTTCCTGCCTTGATTTTGTTGGACTGTGACTTCTAAGCCCAAATAAACCCTTTCCTCCCCCAAGTTTGTTTTGGTCAGTGTTTTATTACAGCAATAGAGAAGCAAACTAGAAAACCAGTCTCTGATAACTGAGTGCTAAATTTCTGTTGTTTAGGAAGCCCCTGTTGTGCTTTGGCTTTGGAATGGCATTTCAAACCTACTAAGACAGCACCTTTCAAACCTAACAATTTTATCTTGCCACTGTTTACAGTCAAACTTGAAAGCAATTGTATATAGCAGCTGTGGTGGTGTAAATGAGAAATGTCTCTCACAGGCTCATGTATTTGAGCATTTGGTCCTGAGTTGATGGTGATGTTTGAAGGATATTATGGAACCCTTATGAGAGGTAATGTTTTCCTGGAGGAGTAAATCCCTGGAGGTGGATTTTGAGAGTTTATATCCCTGGCCTACCTCCATTTTGCTCTCTCTGCTTCATGATTGTAGTTGAAGATGTGGTCTCTCGGATTCCTACTCCAGCTGCCTACTTCTATGCTTCCCCTTGGCATTATGGCTTCTCCCTCTGGAATTGTAAGTGAAAATAAACTCATCTATAAGTTGCTTTTGGTCATGGTATTTTATCGCAACAATAGAAAAGTAATTATTAAATAAGCTGATATCTTTTCTTAGCTCTCAATTACCCTGAAACCCACTGAGATCTGATTTCTAGACCAGCCTCTTTTACCCTAATTCTAAACATAGAAATTCTCAGAATTTAGTTTTGGGCATTCTTCTTTATCTTTCTCTCCCTGGGTTCTTTATATCCACTTCTACAAACTAGAATTAGAATCTAGATCAAGTTTCTGACATAGATCCATGAACAGAATTTACATTTAAACACAAGAGGATAAAAACAATTTTTGGCTGTGTGGTGATGGCACATGCCTTTAATCTCAGCCTTCTGTAGGCAGAGGCAGGCAATCTATGAGTTCAAGGCCAGCCTGTTCTACAGAGGGAGTTCCAGGTGGCCAGGGCTACACCAAGAAACCCTGTCTCAAAAACCAAAAAGAAAACAAACGAACAAAACCAACCATAATTTGTGTGTGTGTGTGTGTGTGTGTGTGTGTGTGTGTGTGTGTGTGTATACAGATCCATGTGTGTATGGGTACACATTGTAAGCATGTATGTACAGGCAAGAGGTCAACCACAGTTCTCTTTCTTCAGGTAATATCCACCTGGTTTCTTGAGACAGGGTCCCTCATTGTCCTGGAGCTCACCAATTATGCCAGGCTGGCTAGACAGTGAGCCTCATAGATCCCATTGTCCCTACTTCCTCAGCATTGAGATTACAAGTTCATCATTCCTAGTTTTTGATTATAGGGGTGCTAGGGATCTCATGTAGGTCCTCATACTTTTGCTGCAAGTACTTTATTGAGCCATCTCCCCGGGTTTAAAATGTTTTTATATTTAGTAATCTCTAGTGAACACTTAATATTTCTTCCAATTATTAATATAGATGACAAGCCAGTATGTATAACTTTGTCATTATTATGAATCACAAATATTTTCATATATCATGGTTGATGCTGATACATCAAAATAACATTGATACTTATCATTATTTCTTTTTTTTTTTGGTTTTTCAACAAAGTGTTCCTCTGTGCATCCTTGGCTGTCCTCAACTCACTTTTTAGACCAGGCTACCCTCCAACTTACAGAGATTTGCCTGTCTCAGCTTCCCTAGTGCTGGGATTAATGGCTTGTGCCACCATGCTCAGCTCATTATTTCATCTTATTGGTTTTATTAGATTCACCATCAGATTTCTTTATTTAATAAATTACTAATTTCATATATTACTACATCACAATATCTTTATTTGATAATTGTATGTCAGTATAATTTTCATTCTTTGTAATCTGATTCATTTCACTTAATCCATGTAAAAATATTATTCTGAGAAAACTCTAATAGGCTTCCCAGCCTTCTAATATCATAAAGAGTGTTAAGAAGTCTTTTTCCAGATGCTGATTACTTAACTGGATCATGAACATCTGTATTTCAATAGCTCATGGAAATCTCAAACAAAACTCCAGATTGAATTTAGCACTTCTTCCAATCTCATTCTCCTCAAACCTCATTCTCTATTTCATGAGAGGAATAAATAATCACCTAATTGCCCACATCCAAATCATGTGTACTTCTGACTACTCCTTTCCATCATTACATCAGTAATTCAGAAGAAAAATAAAAATACAGGGGTTTAACCTCTCAAACATTTCTCAAATTCATCCATTTTTCTCCATTTTCAACACCTCAATTGTGGTAACCATATTCTTTTTTTTCTTTAAAAATAATATCCCTAAGAATAGAGTGAGTTTCTTCCTAGTCCATTCTTTCCCATCACTGTTAATGGAGTTTTCCACATACTTTACTTAACATGAATAAAGTCACTTTACATTATCATACTTGTGTACCCTACTTGGTATAAGTTCCTTTTGAGTACAAGACTTGTACTTTGGTAATTTGGGAATCTATAGTGTTGTGGAAGGTCTAATATCATTGCTTCTGATAGGTTGATTTCAATGCTGAAGTCTGGTTACGACCCCTTCTGAGGCATTCTCTTGATTGGTTAATAAAAGTCACTTATGGCCAATTAGGTGGGCAGAAAGAGTATAGGAAGGCAGGACTTCCTGAGATTAGACAGGAACCCTGAGCACACAGAGAGAATCCCTCTCTTTCTGCTGGGAGACACAGAAGGCGACAGATGTCTTGAGAATACAGGAAGGTAATCGCAAGCACATGGCAGTTTAGGATTAGGTGATCCAGGTTAACATAGAGTAGTTAATTGAGAGTCTGCTCAGTTAAGGGCTAAGTGTTAAAACATTAAAAGGTCTTGGTGTATTTAATTATTGGGGAAAAGACTGTGGCAGCTTATAGGCCCTCATTCCAAGCAGTCTCGGGCTGTCGGACTTCCAGACTCTCGGACTCTCCTCAAACCCAGGTGAATCTCCTGCCAAGCTACTGGTAATTCTACTGGCCTAATACAACAACTTATATTAATTAACAGAGTTTAGGTTACAGGTGGTGTAGGCTACCCGTGGTCCCAGTGCTTTTCCCAGGATAAATCAGGCAACCAGTTAAGGCATGAAGGCCAGGCCACCCACTCCTCTGCCAAGATGCCGGCTGCTTTCCAGCTTAATCTTACAGTTTATACTTACTAATAATTATAATAATTAATTAATTTGCAGTTTCACTGTAGCATTAATCTTGGTGTCTGGTATATAAAAATGCTCTATAAATGGTGTTTGTGTGAGCTCAAATTCTCTAAAAAAGCTACATCTATTTTAAGGATGGTAAAGACATTTTGACCTTGGCTAAAGAGAGTCTTATGACTATGCATACATAGAATGTTGTAGATGAAAAGACAAATTTAGTCATCTTTATCTATTTTTAATATTTTTATTAATTAAATTTAATTTTGACAATTTCATACATGGTTAAAATATATTCTGATTACTCTTATCCCCTATGCTGATTAGCTTTTTTTTTATTTGACACAAACTAGAGGCATCTGAGAGGAGGAAACTTCAGTTGAAAAAAATGCATAAGCTCAGGCTGTAGGGAATTTTCTTAATTAGTGATTAATGTGGAAGGGCCCAGATCATTGTGGGTGGTGCCATCTCTGGGCTGGTTGTTCTAGGATCTATAAGAAAGCAGGCTAAGCAAGCCATAGAGAGAAAGCCAGTAAGCAACATCCCTTCATGGCTGTTTAACTTCCTGCCTTCAGGTTCTTGCCTTGAATTTCTTCCCTAACTTCCCTTCATGATGGACTTGGATGTGGAACTGTAAGTTAAAATAAACCCTTTCCTTCCCAATTACTTTTGGTCATGGAATTTTATTACAGCAAAAGAACCCCTAAGACATCCCTTCCTTTATCTCTCTCCACCAGAATAAAATGGATAATGATAGTGTTGGCGTTGGGGAATGTTTAGGGGTTGTTTATGATAGGACTTTACTATATAGTCCAGGCTGGCCTCAACTGCCTTACCTTCCAAATGCTAGGATTATAGTAATGTACCAACAAGCCCGATTCTTTAATACTTTTTAGTAATCATTTATGGTATGGAGAGATTTCACACCAGTTAGTGCACACTACTATTGTAGAAGACTCAAGTTCAGCTCTTAGCAGCCACACTGACCAGTTTACAACCATCTGTAACTCCAGCCCCAGAGAAATATGCTTCCTTTAGCCTCCAAAAGTCATATCCTTTTAATACTCATATCTATTCCACCATAATTGTCCTAAAAGTCTCAGGTTGTTCTAATATCAACTCTAAAGTTTGTTCTAACATCATTCAAATCAGAAATAAGTAAAATTCAATATGTAATTCATCCAAAGGTAAATTTTCTCTGTAACTCTGAATTTATAAAACCAAGGTGATATGCTTTCAAAATACAATGTTAGAAAAGATATTCCTATTTTAAACAGGAAATATGGGGGTATGAATGGAGGATGTAGCTTTCAAATAAGTTCATAGCTCAATGATTCTTAAACTTTGTCTATTCATAACCTCCTTTCAGATGAGAAAATTTTACATAAATCTAGGTATATAGGTATATAAAACAAGTGTATAGCCATATAAAATACATATGCAAATCAAACATTTACAGATAATAAATTATAATAAAATTTACTTCAAAAATTTTGTTATACATAAAATATTTTATTCTAAGTCAAATATAAATAATTATTATTCTAGTTATCCAGAATGGCACATTCCCCCATGTAACAGATTATATGAATTTTTATTCTCACAAATAAATACATGGTTAGAAAGACAAAATATAGCATGTTTTCTCTCAACTATGTAATATAAATTTAAATTATATGTGTGTATGTAGGTATACTGATTGGTTTTTGTCAACTTTGTAAAAACCTAGATATATCTGTGTAGAGAGCTGCGAAGTGCCGCGCCCTAAAGATGGCGCTGGTCTCTGCCTTCCACCAGCCCGACGGTGAGCGCTCTCTATGATAATAAGTTCATATTTGGCAAAGACCGCTGATCTGGCTTGCTTCC
>CAJQZJ010000512.1:605930-622959 GCA_907164525.1 Lophiomys imhausi | reverse complement strand
TGGTACATCTACACAATGGAATATTATTCAGCTATCAGGAACAGTGAAATTATGCAATTTGCAGCCAAATGGATGGAACTAGAAAAGCTCATCCTGAGTGAGCTAACCCAGACTCAGAAGCACGCATGTGGCATCTATTCACTTATAGTAGGATTTTAGCTATATAGCAGAAGGTATTGATACTACAACTAACACACCAAAGGGAAGTTGGACACAGACTTCTTATTTTTAATTTTTATTTATTTTTTATAAATTAGTTATATTTTTTCTATTTTTTAGTCTTTTTGTCTATTGTATACTTATTGGTTTGTTTGTTTAGTAGTTCTCTCTCCAGGGCAACGAGACACTTTTCACTGATGGTACTGCTTCGTAGATCCCCAATGAATGAAGAGGCTCTTGGCCCTCATATGACCTATCTGCTGAGATGAGGGACTGCTATATAAGGACACCCCACCCCAGAGAAATGGGATGGAAGGGTTAGGGGGTAAAGAAAAAAAAATGAAATGTGATGTTTCGGCATTTTACTACTAATTGTCATAAACTGTTTAGGATAATTAAGAAATGCAAGCTAATGCTTATGCAAGCCCGTCATTCTGTTAGGTACTATGACAGCCTATTATAGTTACTTGCTAAGCTAATCAGAAATAAACCTGCTAAGAGACAAACAACATCTGCTTACCCTAATATAAGAGATAGATAGGGCCTCTTCAAAAACCTCTAGAGATCTGCAGAATATGGCATTCAAAGATGTTTTCCTAACTTTAGATTTTTTTATATCAAGACATATCAACTCCTGACAGCACCCCCTATTCTCCTCCAAGTAGAAGATGAGCATCGAAGAATCTCCAGTGGGAGATGATTTAATTAGTCAAAAGCCTATCTCTTGGTAGGAAAAGGCCCTTGCCCCAACTGTAGACAGAATGCTGTCCAAAAAAGGACAAAACCTGGAAGCAGGTAAGTCGACAGTCTAGCTCTGCCAAGACAGGGTAGGTAAGTCCTTCATAACCCCTGCTCTACAATCAATGTCTGTCAGAGAAACGGGGTCAAACGACTGAAGATCGATGCTGTAATGTATGGAGAGAAAATGTAAACTGTCCAGGCAGCCACTGGTATGTCATTTCTTAGTATGGGAAGCTGTAGGCCCTGTACTTCCTATAAAAACAGATATATTTATCGCTCTCAGGTCTCTGAGGTGATTGAAGAACAGATAGATAGAGTCTCATAATTAAATTTTGAGTTGTTTAGGAGTCAAGAGAGTGTTATACATGTAAGAAGATACTTTTAAAATTGTGTTGCAAGTTAGTATGAATGTTGAGTCAGATATAGAACTTTAAACTCATGGAGATGTTTAGATAGTAGAATGTTATAGTCAGGTACCAAATACATATGGACTCGTCATTGGGAATGTACGTTAAGCCATATAACCCTCATAACTGTGGCCTAATTACCTCAGTTGTACTGTGTTGTATTTATTATTATAAGAGAAAGAGCCATTTGTTGGACTTAAAGGGGAAACTGTAGGGGGAAATAAGATATATCTTAAACTTAAGGAAAAAAAAAGGGAAGAGGATGGGGAGTTGAGGGTGGGAGGATGGGACTGGAGGGGGAATAGCAAAGGGACTGCTATTGAGATGTAACTTGAAGAAAGAAAAAGAAAAAGAAAATTATAATGGAAACTTTCTTAAGCTTAAAAAAACAAAACACTGGCTGGGCGGTGGTGGCACACACCTTTTATTCCAACACTTGGGAGGCAGAGACAGCCAGACCTCTATGGGTTTGAAGCAAGCCTGGTCTATAGAGAAGGTTCTAGGACAGCCACGGCTATACAGAGAAACTCTGTTTCAAAAACAAAACAAAACAAAAGATCATGTAGGGCTAGAGAGATGGCTCAGTGGTTAAGAGCACTTGTTGCAGTTGCAGAAGATATGGTTTAGTTCTGAGCACTCACATGGTGGTATACAAGCAATTACAACATCAGTTTCAGAGTATCTGATACTGTCTTCTAACCTCTGCCAGGTTCTAGGCATGCATGCATATGTTGCACATAAATACATACAAGCAAACACTTATACACATACATACATAAATACTTTTTTGGTTTTTTGAGACAGGGTCTCTCTGTAAAATAAATACATTTAAACAAAATCATTGAAAAAGAGATTTGATTTTAATGTACAGTGGCAAGCCAGTTTCAAAGTAGAAGGAATGTAGGTTACTTAATACGTTTTCTGATGGTACAATCTTTTTGCAATTGATAACACGACTGAATCAACAGGATCAAAAATGGATGATTTTAGAAAACATCTACTTGGTTTCATAGTTGGAATTATGATCATAGCCTTCACCTTTACCTGTTTCTGCTTACTCCATTATAATTGTATGATTGAGGAGGTCCAGGCACCAGGAGGGTAAGTTTTACACACTTAAGAATGAAAAACGTGTGTATATATGTGTGTTGTGGTGTGGTGTAGGTACACAGGTACATGCTAACATGTAGAAAGCAAAGGAGGATGTCAGGTGTGCCCTGCTCTACTACTTTCTGCCTTATTTGTATTGAGGCAAGGTATTTCACTAAACCTGGAAATCCTCTTGTCTCTACCTCTCCACCATGCATGCGGGATACACAGCTTTTCACATGGGTTTTAAGTGAAAAATCCATGAGAAAGAAAGGCAGAGAACGGGACAAGCAAGACAAAGATATTTTCCAAGCTTTTAAAAACTGTTTATTTTTATTTTATATGTATGAGTGTTTGTCTGTACATATGCATGCAGTACCCACAGACGCCAAAAGAGAGCATCAAATCCCTTGGAATTGGAGTTGACAGCTGGTTGTGAGCTACTATTTGGGTACTGCTAACTTAATTAAGTTTCTCTACAAGAGCTTCAAGTACTCTAATCACTAAGCGATGTCTCTGGCCCCAATAGTGCAGGCTTTTATTTGGGAGAGGAGGGAACAGAGACTTGTTATAAAGAACAAGTCTCTGTTGTTAGAATAAGAGCCCAAGGGTTAGAGAGATGGCTCAGCAGGTAAGAGCATTGGCTGCTCTATGAGAGGCCTTGGATTTGATTCTCAGCACCTACTTGGGAGGCAGAGGCAGGAGGATCTCTGTGAGTTCAAGGCCAGCCTGGTCTATAGAGTGAGTTCCAGAATAACCATGGCCACACAGAGAAACCCTGTCTCAAAAAGCCAAAAACCAAACCAAACCAAACCAAAAAACTACCAATCAACAACCAAAAAAATAGTTGACCGTCTAAACTCATTTATAAGATGGACATCAAAGTCCACTCCAGGCACATTTAGATGAAATTAGGGGTATATAAGGGCTGAGGATCTCCACTCTTGCGGACTTTCATGCATGGGAGTTCAGTCAAGGAAACCCAGGTAGATGGAGATAGACTGTTGCAGGATTAGCTGAGCATGGATGGACAATGAGACGGTGGTGTTTGCATTGGTCTTGGTGCAGGTAACTGCCACTGATGTGAGTTAATGATTACAGTAGTTGCATCAAGTCTAGGGAATGGCTTTTCATCTTAGCCCTTCACTTTTTCTTCCAGCTCTTACATAATTCTTGTCACTTCTTCCACAACATTCCCTGATTCTTAGAAGATATGGTATAAGTAACCTGCATGGGGATAGACTCACATCCATCACATATTTTCTGCATTATTCACTGTTCATTTTAAGGGGAGACTTCTTTGATTAAGGCTGAAACTGCTTTTGTGTGTAATAAAGGTATTTAGAAAGCAGTTTGCTAATATATCAGTATAGTTAACCATGAGAAGTACATCTTCTAGTGGGCCTACTAGCTCCTCCTACTTGGGTCTTTAGCCACTCTTACCGGTCCCCTTCCCATCCCCCCATATGGAGAATCTAGAATCTATTCAGAGAGTTAATTAGCCCTCGCTCCCCCAACAGTCAAGCTGTTATTGCATAGGTGGGTATATCTAGCTTTCCAAATGGTTTCTTTACACTCCCTTTATTCTAGCTAATCTTTCCCCTTCCCGTGTATACATTTTCCCAATCCCCCCTCCCCCTGCCTCCCTCTCTGTCTAAACATTTCCATGCAGAATATTACCCACCATTACTTTCTTTTATCTATATTCCACTACCCTCACTCCCTAAGGAACACTCCCTGCCACCACACACACACACACACACACACACACACACACACACACACACTAGCTTTTTTTGTTTCCTGGCTTGCACAAGTACTCCACTAGATATAAAGTACTAATGCTAGGATCCTCATATAAGAGAGTATAAGTAGCATTTGTCTTTTTTTTAACATTTATTTATTTCTTCAAGTTACATCTCAATCATAGTCCCCTCCCACATTTGTCCTTTTTATCCTGGTTTACTCATGTAGAAATACATCCATTTCCCTACCAAATTTTCTTTTATTTTAACATCCAAGTAATATTCTATTATATATATGTACCACACCTTTATTATTATTGACAACTTTGTGTCATTCCATACATGGACTATATAGTAAAAATACTGTTTTAAAAGGTTATTTATCATGAATTCATACATGCAACATCAATTACAGCTCTCAGCTCACTATACTTGTTAACTGTGTTTACTTTTCCTATGGAAGAAAATCCATACTCTAAGCTAGCATTATATTTTCTGATGATAGTAATAGTACCTTTTGTTTTAAATTATGACACCCCAAGTTTTCTTCATTCCAGACTCAACAAAGAAAATATGGCAGCTATATCATCCTGGTTATCCAAAGTACCAGCTTGTCAACTGGATATGATAATTGAGGACATTACAGAAAGTCAACCTCTCCTACTAAAACCAGACCATCTACCTGAGCTCTCATGCCAAGAAAAACTACCCATACCAAACAGTACAGTAAAACCAATTCAACCTTCAACTCAAGAAAAGCCATGCTTACCATCTAATACACAAAAATCAGTAGAATGCCCAAATACAGAAAAGTCACCTACATCATGCAGTGTAAAAAAGTCAAACAGGCAATTATGTTCAAAACGATCAACTAAGATATCAAACACCAAAACATTATATAAGTCATCTCATCTGGAAAAGTCATATAAGAAATGCAGCCTTAAAAAGTCACGTACTCTCACCCACGCCTGTAAATTAGCTAGTCAGGTCAATTCATCCTTTTCAGAAAAGCAAACCACAGAACCTTGGCTATCTGTTCTGGAAAATTCAGCTATGCTAACTACACTACCTTGTCCAACAGTCACACATAATAAAATCAGGCCTACCAAACCATGGAGAACAAAGAAACTGAACCAGTCACGTGCACGTCTTTATCTTAAAAAGCCAGTGAGTAGAGGAAAGGCTATATTACTCAACCCTGCAGGAGACAAAGATTGCCTACATTATAAGGAAAAATGCATTGTTTGTAATAATTTTAAACTTCTTCAGTATGATCTTGCAAGAATGGAGACAGAACATGCTGAAAATCCTTATAGTTCAAGGAAAATGAACCTACCTCCCAAATGTTATTATGGAACAGAGTATATGCACAATGCTTATCATGATAGTATGAGTAATGATACTACGAAAACAAATGATAGTGAAGACAGTGATGAGGAGATAGTCATTATTTGTGACACTGTTCATGGGGATATCATGGATCAAGGAACCTTACATTATTAAGGACTAAAAACAAATTGATCTACATACAGAATATCCACATAGAATCACTATCAGGAATAGATCTATCTATCTTGAAGGCAATTAAATGCATGGCGTAAAAAATTGTTGTATTTATCATTGTATCTCAATGTAACAAGATTTACCTTGTATATAATTTCTTTTTTAATTTGGTGTATCTTATTTAGATGTCATCACTTAAATGGGAATTATACTCATACATGCACATACAAATCTAGAAAGAAATTTTAGATGGATATCTTGAACTGTTCTTTCCCCTGAACTAGCTCTCAATGAAAGGCCCAATTTGACATAATTTACTTAGCTATTTTTTAAGTGCTAAGGATTAAACCCATAGTATCATGTGTGCTAGTTAAGTGGTCTACCAATGAGCTTTGTCACCAATAAAAACTGTATTTTTAATTATTTTTATTATTTTATATGTATGGGTGTTTTGCCCCTATATAATGTCTGTGTACCATTTGTGTACCTGGTGCCCAAGGAGGCAAGAAATGAGCATCAGATTCCCTGGAATTGGAGTTACAGACAATTATGAGCTGCCATGTGCATGCTGAGAATAGAATCTTGGTCCTCTGGGACACCTCTTATCCACTGAGCCATCTCTTAAGCCCCTGGAAATGTATTTTTAAACTTTTACTTTCAGGGCTCAGCTGTTAAGAGCACTAGCTGCTGTTCCAAAGGACCTGGGTTTAAATCCCAGCACCCACATGGCAGTTCACAACTGTCAGTAATGGCTGGAGACAGTGGTGCACACCTTTAATCCCAGCATTCAGGAGCCAGAGGCAGGCAGATCTCTGTGACTTCAAGGCCAGCCTGGTCTACAGAGTGAATTCCAGGACATCCAGGGCTGTTACACAGAGAAAACCTGTCTCAAAAAACCTAAAAAAAAAAATATTTTCAGAGTTGGGGTCAAACCCAGGACTGTGTATACTCGGTAAATGTTTCACCACAGAACTATACTCCCAGTTCTTGAAGTAATTTTAATGAGGGGGGGGTAATGTGGTGCTGGTAATGGAGTCCAGAGTTTTTCACATGATAGTCAAGCAACATCCCCACTGAGTAACATCTACCACTAAGCAACATCTCCAGCACTACTTTTTAATGATTATGTGGGAACCTCATAGTTTAAATGTGTCTTTGAGTGACGTCCCTTCCCCAGAAAGTGGGGAGGGTGTTTTCCCCCCTTTTGGTTATTTGATGGATAATAGAAAATTTTGTTATTTAGGGAAAGAGACTACAAGCTGTTAAATGGTCTTGTTAAATGGGTTTTGGAGGTTAGACCCAGGGACTTCTCTCTTTTTCTTTTTTGTATTCTTCTTTCTCTCCTATGTAGGAGTGAACAGACTTGAGAAAAAAATGGGACATAGACATAGTAAAGGAAAGATCAAGAAAAAAGGACAGATTATTGAATATGCCCTTATACCTTTGTATATTGATACAAAATTAAGATTGTATTTGGCCACAATGATATTGACCCTTGTATATTGATGCAAAATTAAGATTATATTGGGCTACATAGGTATTGATCTTTGTATATTGATAAACAATTAAGATTATAATTGGCCACATTGGTAATGATCTTTGTATATTGATACAAAATTAACGGTAATGCTTCTTAAAGGTATTGAACCTATATAATGCTTAAAAATGAAATGTGAAGTTTTGGCCTTTTGCTACCAACCATCATAAACTGTTTAGGATAATTAAGAAATGCAAACTAATACTCATGCAAGCATGTCACTTTGTTAGTTACTATGACAGTCTATCAGTTATTTTCTAAGCTACTCAGAAATCAAGTTGCTAAGAGACAAGCAACATTTGCTTATCTAAATATAAGAGATAGATAGGGCATCTTCAAAAACCTCAAGAGATCTGCAGAATATGGCATTCAAAGATGTTTTCTTAACTTAACATTTTTTGATATCAAGACATGTCAGCACCTGACAGCACCCCCTATTCTACTCCAAGTAGAAGATGAGCATCAAAGAATCTCCAGTGTGAGATGGTTGTATTGGTGGCAAGCCTATCTCTTGGCGAGAAAAACCCCTTGCTTCAACTGTAGACAGAATGCTGTCCAAAAAGGACAAAACTTGCAAGCAGGTAAGTCGACAGCCTAGCTCTGCCAAGACAGGGTAGGTAAGTCCTTCATAATTCCTGCTCTATAATCAATGTCTGTCAGAAAAACGGGGCCAAATGGCTGAAGATTGATGCCGTAATGTATGGAGAGAAAATGGAAACTGTCCAGGCAGCCACTGGTATGTCATTTCTTAGTTTTGGAAGCTGCGGGCCCTGCACTTCCTATATAATCAGATATATTTATCCCTCTCAGGTCCCTGAGGTGGTTGAAGAATAGATAGCTAGAGTCTCATAGTTAAATTTTGAGTTGTTTAGGAATCAAGAGGGTGTTCTGGATCTAAGAAGATGTTTTTAAAATTGTGAGGCAAGTTAGTATGAAAGTTGAGTTAGATATAGATCTTTAAACTTATGGAGATGGTTAGATAGTAGAATGTTAAAGTCAGGTACCAAATACATATGGACTGGACATTGGAAATGTATGCTAAGCCATATAACTCTCATAATTGTGGCCTATTTATTTCTGTTGTTTTGTATTGTATTTATTGTTATAAGAGAAAGAACCATTTGTTGGACTGAAAGGGGGAGCTGTTGGGGGGAAAAGATATACCTTAAACTAAAAAAAAGGGGGTAGAGGATGGGGGCGTTGAGGGGGAAGTGGGTGGAAGAGTGGGACTGGAGGGTGGAGTAGGGAGGGGATTGTGATTGAGATATAACTTGAAGAAATAGAAATTAAATTATAAAAAAAGAATTTAAAAAGCAAACAAATAAATAAATAAAAAGACTGTGTCTTTATATGACATAATGCCTGTTCGAAACAGCTCTGTACTATAGATTGAATGCTTATATTTGCCCTGAAATATGTGATTGAAACTTAATGCTATATAGGATGGTTTAGGGACATAGAGACCTTGGGTGGTAGTGCAGTTGTGAAAATAGAGTCATCATGAATGAGATTAAAGAGCTGAAGAGTTTGCCTCTGCCTTGTGAGACACATCAAATAATTCTATCCATGAATTACAGAGCTGGTCCTTACTAGATGTCTACTGCTACCTTAAGTTTGGGCTTCCCAGACTTCAGAACTCTGAGAAATAAATTTGCTGCTTACAAGCCACTCAGTTTATGGTATTTTATTATTGACTCCAAACCAAATAAGATACTCAATACTGCTTGTTTCTGAATGACTTACAAAAATTCCTAACAACCAATTCTGACAGCACCTCTTCCTCTAGAGATTGCCACATAAATGGAGGGCCCAAACTACAGCCACACACAGTTGGAGCTCTCTGCTATCAGTCTAAGGGTTGTAATTAAGTCAGCAACTAACTATACATTCCTGAGGGAATAGGACTTAGGGGAACCATCTGGCCTACTAACACTGGCTCAGAACCCTGTCTTTCATCCTGGCACTTTGGTTGTCTCATACCCAGCTGCAAGCCATCTTTTATGTCTTCCTTAATGTTCCCAATTTTATTTTATTTTTTTCATTTTTACTTTATGTGTTTACGTGTTTGCTTGCATGGGTTTGTGTATGTCACATATGCACAGAAGCCTGAAAATGCCAGAAGAGAGAGTTGTATCTCCTGGAACTGAAGTTAAAGGCCATTGTGAATACCTATGTGGATGTTGGTAATTGAATCTTGGTCTTCTGCTAAAGTAGGTAAGTGCTCTTAACTGCTGAGCCATTTCTACCGTCTCCAACTACTGTTTTATCCCTACCCTTCTTTTTGATCCCAAGATATGTTTTCATTGTAAGATGGAGAAAATAAGATTTTCCACAACAAAACCAAATTTAAACAATACCTATCTACAAACCTCCACCTACAGAAGGTACTAGAAGGAAAACTCCAACCCAAGGAGGATATCTACACCTAGGAAAGCACAGGAAATAAATATCCCCAAACCTAAAGAGGGTAAACACACACACACACACACACACACACACACACACACAGTCTCTCTACCACAACCAACAGCAAAATAACAAGAAGCAACAAACATTAGTCACTAATATCTTTCAACATCAATGGACTTAATTCCCCAATAAAAAGACACATGCTTAAAGAATGGATTTGGAAACAGGATCCATCAGTCTGTTGCATACAAGAAACACACCTCAACAAAAAAAAAAAAAAGACATTATCTGAAAGTAAAGGGCTAGAATAAGGTTTTCCAAGCAAATAGACACAAGAAACAAGCAGGAGTAGCCCATTCTTGTATCCAACAAAATTGATTTTCAACTAAAATTAATCAAAAGATCTGGGGAGGTCATTTCATACATATTAAAGGAAAAATCCACCAATATGACATCTCAATTCTGAACATCTATGCCCCAAATGCAAGTGTACCCTCATTCATAAAAGAAACATTACTGATGTTTAAAACACACATCAACCCCCACACATTAATAGTGGGAGACTTCAACACCCCACTCTCACCAGACACAGAAACTGCAGTACCTCTACACAATGGAATACTACTCTGTTATCAGAAGCCAGGATATCATTAAATTTACAGGCAAATGTATGGAACCAGAAAAGATCATCCTGAGTGAGCTAACACAGACCCAGAAAGACACACAGGTTATTTCCTCACTCATAAGCAGATATTAGTCAT
Source organism: Lophiomys imhausi (assembly GCA_907164525.1). Lineage (NCBI taxonomy): Eukaryota > Metazoa > Chordata > Mammalia > Rodentia > Muridae > Lophiomys > Lophiomys imhausi. The sequence continues at coordinate 612,608 of CAJQZJ010000512.1, read as the reverse complement.
TAAGTATAGGACCACCATGCTACAATCCACAGACCCAAAGAAGCTAAATTTTAGAGATGGCCCAAGGGATGATGCTTGAATCACTATAAGTAGGGGAGATAAAATAGATGTCGGAATAGAGAAAGGAATCCAGACAAGAACCTAACATTACTGCCATCAGAGAAGCCTTACCCAGCAGATAGTGGAAACAGATGCAGAGACCCACAGCCAAGCATTAGGCGAAATCAGCGAGTCTTGAGGAAAAGTTAGGGGAAGGTTTGAGGAAGCTAGAGGGATCAAGGACACCACGCGAAGATACACAGAGCCAACTAACTTGGACACAAGGGGGTTCAAAGAGACTGAACCACCAAGCAAAGAACTTGCAAGGACTGGCCCTAGGCCCATTACATATATGAATCTGATGGACTGCTTGGTCCCCAAGTGGATACCCTAACAATTGGAATGAGGTCTAACCCAGATTTAGATGATGTTGCCTCCCTCTGGAGCTGATTTCCCTAGCATAGCTGCCTTATCTTGCCTCAAAGGAAGATTAGTCCTGATGCTGTTTGATGTACCAGAGTGGGTTGGTACTGGGCAGGGAAGGTATGGGGGAAGAGGGTGGAAGGGTGGGAATAGTAGGAGGGGAAGGAGGGGGACAGGGAATTGGAATGTAAAATAAACAAGAAAAATTCTTAAATTAAAAAAAATTTAAAACCAGATTTATAAAAAAAGTTTAAAATTATGCTTGATTAATGAGGTATTAAGGCTCCACCACCATGCATTCATATATAAGAAATTTTCTTCTTCTTTTTTTCTTTCTTTTTTTTAGGTTTTTATAGACAGGGTTTCTCTGTATCCTTCAATGTCCTGGACTCACTTTTTATAGACCAGGCTGGCCTTGAACTCACAGAGATCCACCTGCCTCTACCTCCCGAGTGCTGGGATTAAAGGCGTGAGGCGCCACACCCGGCAAGAAGTTTTCTTGCTGGCACTAAATTTTATAACATCAAAATAATGCACTTGGTTTTGATTTTAGAAACACTGAATTGTTTACACTGTTAAAATTTGGTTTTGTCCAGGAACATAGACATTGTTTCCTGTCAGTGAGACACTTTGCACTAGTGGTGCTGCCTTGTAGGCCCCCAGTATATGAAGAGGCTCTTGGCCCTCATATGACTGCTGAACTGGGGTGCAGGACTGTTATGTAGGGATACTCCACTCCAGAGGAGTGGGATGGAAGGGTTAGGGGGTAAAAGGTGGGAGGGCGGGACTGGGAGGGGTGGAAAGAGGGCACTGTGATGGAGATGTAACCTGAAGCAATAAATAAATATTTTTTAAAAATTTGGTTTTGTCTTCTGAAAATTAAGGTTATGCTCTATAATTTCACTCTGAAGACAGATATTTCATTTTGATATTACAAAACACCGTTTTAAAAATATTTAATGATATAAGGCTATGGGATATTTTAAAGTTTATAAGGTATTTTAATAGATGAAAGAAAAACCAACTAAAAATTAGGATCAAATCTAAACCGCAGAGACTAAAGAATTCCTATCTTAAGATACAGTAAAACCATGACCTTGGGGAGTCCAGCAAAGAATTCATAAGTCCTCTTAAGCTTTGCGGGAAGTCAAAAAACTTTTTTATATAAATAACCTGAGATTGCCTGCAAATCAAATGTTTATTTTATAATTGATGTTACCAAAACAATAGAAATACATATATATATATATATGTGTGTGTGTGTGTGTATATATATACATATATATTAAAAAGTTACAACATTGAAAGGGAAATGAGACTCACAGGCTCATGGGGTCTATTCAGGTAAATGGAGACAGATTTAAGGATGTATATGTTTGACCTCATTGATTTTACTAGCATCATTAGGAAAACTTTTTTTTTTTACTGGATCATAAAGGGAACTGTTATGTCCTATGATGATGTGCATATGGGAGTCAGGGAAGTTCCCAGACTATATATTTATGGATCTTGATGCTAAAGGAGCTTCAAATCAGTGGTTGTCATTTTAATATTGGCTGTTAAACTTGATTGGGACATACAAGCTGATTGTCAGTTACCTCATGAATGATTATATTCTTTGAAATATTCATGACTGTGCTTATGGACATGATTGATTGCTGGGATGGGCTTTATGCTGCCTCAACAACCTGAACTATGTGTACTTGTTCATGTGGTACCACAGGTAATCTATTATAAAGGGATAGTAGAACGGGTACATATGGGACTTTACTTTCATACATGTCCCTGAAGGGCCACAATCCTAATGCCAATATTGGTTGGGATGGGCATTGTGGTTTTTGCCTTTATAAGCTGACTCTGAAGAACATGCAGGGTGCAGTAATGCTCCAAATCCAGATTGCATCCCTGATTATAACCAGTCCTGGGGTGGGCATTCAATAAACCAACCATGTCTCACTGAAATTGGTGTCTGAGTGGCTAGTGTGGCTTTTCTCGAACTCTAACAACAATAGATAGAGAAAATGAACAACAATAGATAGAGAAAATGAGACATTCCATGATAAAACCAAATTAAAGCAGTACCTATCTATAAATGCAGTGCTATAGAAGGCTCTAGAATAGTGGTTCTCAATCTGTGGGTTGTGAACCTTTTGATAAACATATATCTCCGAAAATAATTACATTATGATTCAAAACAGTAGCAAAATTACAGTTATGAAATAGCAATGAAAATAATTTATGGTTGTTCCCACAACACGAGGAAATGTTTTAAAGTATCACAGGATTAGGAAGGTTGAGAATCATTGCTCTAGAAGGAAAACTGTGCTCTAACGAGATTAACAGCATCCAAAAAAACATAAGGGATAAGTAATAACAGACCTTCAAATCAAAAGAGGGGAAACACACACACATCCAGACAAAAACTAAACAGAGAAATGCTGGAGCTAACTGATTATAACTTATTATAATGATAGTTTTTATTAACTGAGAATTCCATACAACATGTTTTGACCATATTCACCTTTCCTCCCACAAAAGGTTCCAGGTTAATCCACACTTTCCTTTTCCATTTGCACCCAACTTTGTGTTTCTTTTTTCCTCTTCAAGACCAATTTGTGCTACCTAAATATTCTTGGGTGTGTGGCATTTCCATGAACTAACCAAGGGACATTGATTTCTTTTTCTAAGAGAAAAGTGGCCCTTCTCTCCCTACAGGTGGCAATTGCCAATAGTTCCTTCACTATAGGTAGGACTTTGTACCCAACTGTCCATGCTGGTATTTGATGTGCTTTAGAATTACACAAGTTTTGTACATGGTATTACAGCCACTTAACTTCATATATGCAGCTGTCCCAGTGTGCCTAGAAAACACTCTTTCCTGATACCTCGCGAACTTATATTTTAAGACCAAATGGATCTAACAGATTTCTACAGAATATTTAACCTAAACACAAAAGAATCTTCTTTTCAGCACCTCATAGAACTTTCTCCAAAATTCAACAGATACTCGGACACAAAGCAAGTCTCAACAAATAAAAGAAAACTGAAATACCACCCTACATGATCACCAGGGATTAAAGCTGGTTATCAACAACAAAAACAATGAAAGCTTACAAACTCTTGGAAACTGAACTACTCACTACTGATTGAAAAATGGCTCAAGATAGAAAGTAAGAAAAAAATTAAAGATTTTCTAGAATTTAATGAAAATGAATACACAACATGCTCAAACTTACAGGACACAAGGAAGGTGGATCTAAGAGCCAAGTTCATAAAAATAGGTATCCACATTTAAAAATTGGAGATCTCGGAGATTCCAAGATGGTGGCAGCTGCCTCAGACACATTTTGAATGTGGAAAAAAACAGAACACCACAGAGACATAAACAAGCTGAGCAACAATCTCAGAGGCATGAACCCGCTGGGTCTCACCCAGCTAACCCCCCAGGGTCTAATAAAAGTCCCTGGGCGAGGCTCGTAGACACTAAGAAAAACACACCAGCCAGTCACAGAAGCTTTGGAAGCAGTAGAGATTCACAAAGAGAGAAGACCAGGGGCAAGAACCACTCAAATACCCAGCAAGCAGCACTGAACTCCAAACAGCGGTACTCACCAGCCTCCTGAGCACCCAGCTTCCATGCAAGCATTCCTGATCAAAAAGAGGACCAGTGAAGCCATGGGAATAGGTATATTCTCAGCAGAACCATTATGGCAGCAATCCACAGCACATTTTGAGCTACAGGAGAACTGCAGGACCACCTTGGGTAATCTCCAGTGAAGTGGTGGTCTGGGAGGCTCAAGCATATTTGGGCTTACCCAGAAAAGTATTGGACTTACAGGTCCCTCTACTGGATATACAATCACTCAGAAGAACATTGTGGCCAGACAAGGTAGTGGGCTACACTTCCTGCAGCAGTACAGTGTCCCGTAGGTCTGATTACTGCAAGGCCTTGGCAGGCACTTTTGACCAACAGAGAGAGGTACCCCCCAGCTTCCTGAGCATCCAGTTTCAACACAGTTACTCCCGCACCCAAATGAGGACCAATAGAGCCACATTAATGGATACCCTGTATTCAGCATCTACAGTTCCAGACCTGGAGCAGCAAGTTCTTGACATTTGTGTACTGCCTGAGTGATTCAGACTACAAGGGATTACTGCAAAGGGCCAAGAGGCACAGAGGTGCCCTGGGGACCACCTAGAAAGAGCCATCTGGGGGGACCATGACCACAGACAGGACCCTCAGACCAGACACACGAGCAGCAGGGGATCTGTAGCTCTAGCCTACAGTCCGTGACTTTCCAACCCCACTGATATCACTAGGAAGACCTGATAGATCTCAAGAAACTGCAGGCTATAATAACACATCCCATCCAATCCCCAACCTGAGTTCCCAGTTGGGACACAACTGAAAGGGGTGAACTTCGGGGGGACCACTGAGATCCAGCCACCAACATAAGACCCCACCTAGCTTGTGTTGAGCTACAGACCACCAAGATTATATGGACTTGACACCAAAGCTCCCTCCATAGCACTAGGTACAGAAGACATTAGGAACAAACAGCTAGGACAACCAGATGGTTAAAGGTCAGCTAAAGAACAAAACTGACAAAAATCAAGGAAATATGACTCCATCAAAATTCAGCAATACTAATACAGCAAGCCCTGACCATCCCACCACAGCTGAAACACATGAAAATGATGACAAATCTATAGTTAGGAAAATAATAAAAGCCTTACAAGAAGAAGTTAAATCCCTGAAAGAATTTAAAGAATCCAAAATTTTACAAATGAAAGCAACGGAGTATTCCATTAGAGACCTCCAAGCCAACTCATCCAAACATGAATGGGAAAGAGATGAGATATGAAATATTTGAAAGATTGGCAGACAAGGACAACCAAATTGGAGCAGGAAATGTATAAAACATATAAAACTGCTCAAGACTTGAAACTGTAAGTGGAAGCAATAAAGAAAACACAAGCAGAGACAATCCTGGAGGTGGAAAACCAAGGGAAGAGAACATGAACTACAGACATGAGTATCAAAAATAGGATACCTGACAACCGGGGGATCCAAGATGGCGGCGGCCAGCACGGACGTATTTTGATTTCAGAGTCAACAATCACAAGGCGGCAAGTGTTCCAGGACTCTGTAAAAAGGGCACGACCCCTTCTAAATCTCACCCGGCTACACAGGGACCACGGAAGATGCCTGGGCAGGACGCCACTTCCGAATCTTGGACACACTAGGAAGCCTCTGGACCTGGGAATTGTGATAACCCATCCCCCCAAAAGGAGAAATCCCAGTAAGTTCCAACCAAATACCCAGCATGCAGACTCAGAAACCACGCAGAGATAATCCCCACCATGCTGGGCACTCCCAGGGGTCACACAGACGATCCTATCCAATTATCTAACGAAAGGTTGCAACCCTTGGAAGTGAGCAGGAGATTCCCTGCAAACTGCCTTTAGAACACAGATTGCAGTCTGTGACATCACCAGCCAGTTTCCAAGCCACGGGAGCAGCAAGGCTACTGCACCTGAACTGCAGACTTACCCGCTACAGGAACCAATCCCGGGAAAACTAGTCTTCTGTACTAGTACAAGCCCTTCCAGCGGGGAATCAGAGCTTACTTGTAAACAGCCCCACCACCTGAATTAATTAGGTCCCCACCTGGGAGGCGAGACTGAATGACTCACCTCATAGGGGTGGAGTAATGCAACTCAAATCCTACACCACAGTTCCCCTTTGGACCCAAGTCCAGAAGACAGCAAATTCCACATGGCCAGAGGCCAGAGACACAAAAAAAAAAAAAAAAAAAAAAAAAAAAAAAAAAAAAACAGAGCGAAAGAACGAAATGTCTCCAACAAAAGGAAGCAACGCTATTCCATCCAGCCCGAACCACCTCACCACAACTGAAACACATGAAAATGATGACAATTCTACAGTATGGAAAGTGATAAAGTCCCTTCAAGAAGAACTTAAAACAATGAAGGAATTCAAAGAAGCCACAATTTTACAAGTCAAAACAATGGATAACATCATTAAAGAGCTCCAAGCCAAGGTGACCCAGCTTGAACAGGAAAAGGATAAAGCAATGAAAGATCTCCAGACAAAAACAAGCAAAGTGGAGAAGGAAATGTACAAAACGAACACTACCATTCAAGACATGAAAATAGAAATGGAAACAATAAAGAAAACACAGTCAGAGTTAAAAG